>OMNN01101483.1:28705-56986 GCA_900302755.1 Chromis chromis
GCTGAGGGAGACCTAATATAAATGTGAGCGTTTTAACCCTAGAACACTAACGTAATAATTAGTAACACCATCACTAATGTTGGGTATATTTTACCTGATATAATATACCCGATAAAAAAGTACAATACATGGCAAAATGAAGTACTCTTCTTTTATTTTCCCCTATCTCATAAAACAAAAAAAGGTATTATGGAGACTCTAGAAAAAGATTCTAAAATTAGTGAAAAATGAGGGAATCATTCACGAAAAATTCCTTTAAAAATAAAAATGGAACTGGGAAATTTTCCAGTGAAGGCACTCTCTCCCACAGTTGTCAGTGATGCAGGGAGACTGATATATTATATATGCATACAGTATATTCCAAGCAAAAAATACTTGACTCTCTATCACTAACGTTGGGTGAAAATCACCAAAACTGTTGAAAAAACCAAGGGATAGGAGCAGGGAATTACGCCTACCTTCTGTCACGTCAGCAGAGCCGGCTGGCAGGCAAATATAAGCAAATGCTAAGGGCGCCGTGGCCTTCAGGGGGCGCCACAAAATCGGGGAAAAATTCACCTTCAATATAATTATATTAAAACTAGTTATTACTATTAACTCTGAAAATGGAAAAGCTCACATTGATTCAAATGTAAAGCAATGCCCAATTGATATTACTACAAAACAATGCTATTCGATTTCTTTTGTAAGCGTATGTAAATCGCCAATGGAGGGGGGGGGGCGCCACATTGGGTAGGGCCGGCTCTGTTACAGTCAGCAGTAGAATAGAAACATCATTTGTACACATTGTACCTCTCCTGTGCTTTGATCCGGGCTTTTTTCTCTTCTTTCCACCTTCTCTCCAGCTGCTGGATTTCCTCTTGTTTTTCCTGTATTTAACACCACGTTGTATGTAAATGAAGTGACTGTTTCATTCTGTGCAAATGTGAGGAGAACAATCTTTTCACCTGTATTACTTTGCCTCTTTCCATAGAAAGACACAGTAATTTGTCCTTCTCTTTGGTGAGATTTGTTAAGCTTTCTCTCGTGTTGGTTTCCTTCAAAGCAAGCTGTTCTTCGGCCTCTTGCAGCTTCTGCTTCAGGTCTGATTGTGGGGAAAAAAGGCTGCAAGTTTACAAGGGGTCAGCCCTGTGTTCCCACAACCCAATGGTCCCACCGCCCTATGTTCCCACATGTCTCACATTTCTAAGACCCCGTTTACACAAGGGAAAATGCAAATATTTCCACGTGGTTTGGCCTCTCATTTACACGAAAACCCTGTTTTTATCTTAAAACGATTATTTCTAAAAACTGGGAACATAGGGCCCAATTTTGAAAAATATCTTAGGAATGTGGGAACATAGGGCTGTGGGAACATAGGCACGCTCCCATTTACAAGAAAATCAGTATGCCATTTCTTCATACCTTTGCATATTTCGGCACCATCTCTGTGCTGTTGTTGAACTTCATGCAACTGATGGAGTAATGATCTTTCTTTGGTTATATGCTGAGTTGCTTGTTCCAGGAGTTGTGACTCGCACCCAGCTAATTTGTCCCTTAAACATTGAGAGAAAATGCAGCTTTAAAATGAGCAATGTGAAGGAAATGTTGAATCGTGTACAACTTGGGATGCAACTAGTAATTGCTTTAAGTTACTATTTTCATTACTGATATATATTCTGATTATCTTTTTAATATTCTACAAAATGGTAAAAAAAATAAAATAATTATTAACAGTTGCATATAACAGAACCAGTGAACCAGCTAAATTATTAGTTTAGCTTGACACAAAATGGTCCACACTATTGGTAAATGAGTGAAATATTTACCGATATTTGTTTTCTTTCTTTGTGTATTTCTCTGTCAGCAGTTTTATTTCTTGCTTTAGTTTTCGAACATGCACTTCTTTATCGTGTAACTTTTGGGAGAAGAGTGACTGATTTTCCTTTTGCAGCCGTTCATTTTCCAGCTTCAACCGGGCATTCTCTTTTTTGTGCTCCTCCATGAAATCAATAATTCCTTGATTGTTGTCAGCTAAAGCCATAAAGCGTTTCTCCATTTTCTCTGTATTCTTTCTTGCACCGTCCAGTTCTTCCTGGCAGTGTGTTACTTGGTCCTCGAGCTCCGTATTGATTTTCTGCAGGGCTTGACATCGGAGAAGCATCTCATCTGCTCTCTTTTTCAGTATGCAGATCAAACTTGACTGCTCATCTATCCTGGACCGCAGCACTCTTCTGTCTGTTACATCCTCTGTAGAAAGACGTTGGAGTTTCTCTTGTAACCTCTGAATACTGTCCATATGCTGGGAACAAAAGCAAAAAACCTTGTATTAACACATGACAATAACTGCTTTCCTCTCACACCGGTCAAGGTAGACTGTCACCCAACTTCAGTCTGGTTCTGTCAGGTTTTTTACCCTTGCTGTTGCCAAATGCTTGCTCATGGGAGAACTGTTGGGTTTCTCTCTTTATACTCTAGAGCAGGGGTGCCCAACCCTGGTCCTCGAGGGCCCCTATCCTGCATGTTGTAGATCAGGGATGGGCAAGTCCGGTCCTCGACGGCCACTATCCTGCATGTTTTAGATGTTTCCCTCTTCCAACACACCTTATTCAAATGATCAGCTCATCATCAAGCTCTGCAGAAGCCTGATAACGATCCTGGTCATTTTAATCAGGTGTGTTGGAAGAGGGAAACATCTAAAACATGCAGGATAGTGGCCCTCGAGGACTGGAGTTGCCCATCCCTGTTGTAGATGTTTCCCTCTTCCAACACACCTGCTTCAAATGATCAGGATCGTTATCAGGCTTCTGCAGAGCTTGATGAGCGTGTGATTAAAAAAAAACACACAAAAATATTTATGCTCAATTTCATAGTTTCCCCCCCACTAAAACACTAACATCAAATTCCGTTTTTGTGTTTTTCTTCATTTAAAACCATCATTACACTCTTATAACAGGCAGTAAATTGTAAATAACTGCCAGATATTGAACGTTTCTTCTAAAAAAAATTGGGCACAAGCACTCACAGGACAATTTCTGACCCTTTTGTAATCAAAATAAGAAAAAAAAGACCAGGTTGACATTTTGAGACTCAGGTCAGGGATAACTCTTGGGAATATGACTTTCAACAGGTTTCAAATGTATTTAAAGACTTTTAAATTCATTTAAATGCTGCTTGTATGTACTGGAAGTGACAGCTAAGCATTACTGGGTGACAGCTGACTAACAAGTGAAACCGTTAGCTTAGTTAGTTTGACTAACTTAACACTCCGCAGATTTAACGTTTATCTACACATACCTCCACCGCGCTGCCCTCCATCTTAGACAAGTTTTCTGCATGTCTCTGAGGAGTCGCCATGTTGAGTGAAACCCCTAATTTTAACTAATTCCCCCGTCAAAGTTCACTTTTTATCGAGGACATCTTCAACGTTTCAGTTACTCGGTCGCTAACAGCAACCGTGCTGGAGCCGCCCTCTGCTGTGATTTAACAGCCACGACAGGTGCGGTGCTGCTGGTCCCGCTGCTCCGACACAAGATGGCGGAGTTGAGCCGCTTATCAGCCGCTAGCACGGTAAGACTCGGACCATATGTTAAATCACGGTGGAAGGACTGGAGGCTTAAAACCTGTGTCAGTTGGATATTTTGTAGTTTCGTAATTATGTCTTTTTGTGTTGCTTTTAATATCGACGGTCCTTTTGCTGTTTATATAGTTTTTGAGGAGGATGGTTAAACCTAGCAAACAGGTGAACCTTCAGGCTTCCTTCAGGAAACGTTCTATAAATGTTCCCTGAAAGCTGCCTGGATGTTCCCCTGTTTTTTCTGGACTGTGTTCACAACAAACTGGGAGTTTCTTGTAAAACTTCTAAAAAATAAAAATAAAAGCTAATAGGCAGGGTATGTTCTTTTAAGGTTACTTGAACGTCCCCCTGTTTTCTGAGCCGTGTTTACAAAAAAAAAAGAAGGGAATTTTCATGTGAATTTCCAGAAAAGCTAACCTTGAGACAATATTTGAAGGTTCCCGTTTAATAAAAATAATTCTCAAGAGCCTTAAGTGATACCAGATAATTTATTAATAAAGTTTAACCACTGGTGTAACATGTAATGTGGCTCCTGACATGTTTACGTGTCAAATATGCAGCAAGGCTCCAGCTCGACCCAGACAAACAGGGATTACGTGATTTACCCGGGCCTTCAGGACACCCTAATACGAGGCGTTTCGTAGTTGTATAATTACCTTTTATTACCCCCCAATCATTATTTCCCCTCCTCTTAATGCCCAAGCGTAGGGCAAAACAGCAATGATAGCCCCGCTGAGAGTGAAAAATCACTGGCACTCGGGACAAGTCGAACCTGCATGGCATTATGCAGATTCCAGGGCCAGAGAGGGATTTATCCGGAGGGCCGAGGCTGGGCTCAGGGTTGGGGGAGCGGCTGTCCCGGCCTTTGTGCACGCCCCTTTTCATCAACTAGCGGGCCAAGAAAGACAGAGGAAAGCAACAGCATCCCAGCCCCAGTCCTTACAGCTCCTCCATCTGCACAAGCGGAGCTGGACGGACCAGCCAGAATGTGGAGAGCACTGCTGCTTAAACTCTTCCTCGTCTCCATATGCTGTGTTAGATGGTGCCACTCTGAAGGTAAGTACTGTGATTTATTTATTTATTTATTTTTTTAATTCTTGCTCCCCCCCCCCCCTGTCCATACAGGCTTGTTTGCTGCATGACTCCTTGCTGCATAGTTGTTGTGCTGCTATAGCACTTGTTGCTCATCAAAACAAACCAGAGCAAGTGAAGCTGAATTGTTGCTGAGTTAAATGCATATGAAGTATCTATCCAATGAGCAGTATTTGATGGCAATAAAGGGGAATAAAGCAGCTGAACACATGGGAAGTCTCTTATCTTATCTCTTGAAACGCTACTGTTTTAATAGGAGTGCCCAATATCTTCCCGTGGAGGTTTAGTGATTGTGGCTGTGGAGCTAAATGTTTTACCACATAGTATTACTTTAAAGGTTGAGCACAAAGCCGTCCTCAGACAGATTGGAAGTTCTCTTGAGGAACTTTTGCCTGAGCTTTACTGTTGCTAGGTAACAGAAAAGAGCATGTGACTTACAGACAATCTGTGAGGACTGAGAGCTACTGGTACAAATCTCATTCAGTGGAGCAGATTTGACGCCACAAACTACGGATTCAAACTTGATTCCGGCTCGAGGGAGAACTTTATTTACTAATCTGACAGACAAAATGCTCAGATACTGCCTTTTATACGTGACAGTCTCATGCCTGTCTGTTGTGTTTGTAGCCCAGTTAGATCCTACTTCTCAAATTGTAATCTGCTTTCTTTTTGCTCAACCCTTAGTATGTAAGCTCCTTAGTGTGAATCAAGCAACTAATTACACTGCAGCTGCTGCAGAATGGAATCATTTCTACCTTAGGAGCAGTTTGGAGTTAAGAAAAAGAATTGTACCAGGAGTAGCTAAGGTCACGGCTTTGTTATTTATTTATTATGAAATATCCTGGACCTATTTCCTCCGTGGCTGAGAGACACATAAAAACAGAAAATGTGGCTAGTGCAAGCCAAAAAGACAATATAACTTTGTTGACAATGAGACTGTAGCATTTAAAAAATTCAGCTGGCATTTCCTATGAATGTCAGCGGCTACACAACTTGTAGAGGAAATGTTGCTGATGACAGCTGAAGTGTAGAAAAATGATGACTTAACTGAAACTGCAGAATCTCAGCAGGCTTTGTCAGCATGTTCACATTAATCATTAGCTTGGATTTGTTGTGATTAACAGACAGTGATGTAGACTAATATAAGACTCATTTATCTTTATTCCATGTTATACCAGTATATGAGTATCAAGTGCTGCCTGAAAGCTTTCTTTTGATGTGTGAGTCACATTGTCAGATGTGTCCCTTAAAAATATAAGATTGGTAGCAGTTCAATAGTGTTGTTTTACTATAAGGGGGACAGGATACTCTCTCTAAACCCACTAATATCCTCTTGTTAATTGTTTCTCGCCTGACCTCATGAAACACATTACCCAGGCCTTGATCTTGATACTCCTGCTGACACTGGCATTAATAGCTAATGTGACAGTCTAAGGAGATTTCATGGTGCTGGTTTATTAACTATCCACTGTCGTTTTTGCTGTTCTAGTCATGTTTTTTCAGTAGATTAAGTTGTTTTCTCCATTAATGATTTGCCAGTGAATGAGTGAGTTAATGATCTTTTAATGGTGTTTTTATTTAATGGAATACGAGGGATATTCCGTTCACTATCCATCCATGTAGAAGATAAAAAAGATAATGAAAACTGACATGTTTGTTAATGTATTTGTGGTCTGCGAGTGTTTAGTTAAATCGCAGGGCTAATCTGCCTTTAGTTGACCAAACCTATTTTGAGTTTGAGTCTGTGACGGCATCAGTAAAAATGTTTTCTTTTGTGTTCAAACTTTTCAAGGCACACAAACTTGGCCAGCACGTGCGCGTTAAACCTCGCACATGCCAGCTGCTTTCCGGTGTAGGAGCCTAAGTCCTTGTGCAACAGTAACACTGCGTTAGAAACTAGAACACAGTTGACACAAATCGAGACCAAATCCTTTTGTAGCTCCCCCTGTCTACATTAAAGACACCAAGGATGGAGTTTAGCCTTCCGCCAACTGCTGCTGAACTGTGACTCACTGTACAGAAGAAAAATAAGTTGTCCAGTAGCTGTGTTATTGTATTGTGACAACTTAATTTATGATTCTTTTCACTCATTCTTTTGTTAGGGCATGCACCAAAATGTTGAGTGAGTATTCCTCAGTTCCAACCAGACCAAGGCTTTATTCCTCACTCTATTTATGCCTTCCTTTTGCTCCCATGCTACTGCCAAAGTCCCTCGGTTTTTAGCTGTTTTTGAGTGTAGCAGCAAGAGCCAAAGTCACTTGTTTGGCAATTGACTGCATTCTGCTGCATTGATTTCCATATGAAATAGGCAGCAGCACTTCGCTCTGACAGCAGGGACGGGTCCAGCGTTTTCATGCTGCCAGCAGACGCTTTCTCAACTTTTCTCCACACACATTCATTGAGTGCAGAGGGCTGCGCCAAAACAAGACGGTATTGATGAAAGCTTGAAGACATCTTTTAGGCGCCCCCACATGACAAGAAAGAGCTGTTTCAACAGCAGCAATCAGGTGTTTTCTTATTGGGTGGTTGTGAGAAGGTGACTTACTTTTGCGTTACCTTGTCACAGGATGGAAGCCTTACTGTACTTTACTTTCTGCTGTCCATCTCTAAAGTGACTTTTTAGGGTGACACTTCCAGTTATGAGTTTGCACCCCTGCTGGGAACTCTTTTGTGCTATTGTAATTTCACAGTGGGGTTTAAGGCGTTTGGGGGGCTTCATTCTAATGAAAATTCCTCTACTGCTTTTCTTTGTTGGGCAATTGTTGGGCATCCTTATCTTCATCCACGGATAGTGCAGTGCTGTCTCCTGCTGTGGGTTTAAGTTGCTAATTAGAAAAGACAAGAAGAGGAAGAAGGGAAAGGAAAACAAATTACACAAAAGCTAAAACACTAATAGAGACACTGATCATCAGACTAATAATTTCTTAACTGCAGATTTGTGCTCTTTATAATATTGATTGACATAGTCAAATTGTGACTTTGTCACGTTGAAAGCAGAAATTTGAGGATTAAGGAAAAGTACTGAAGACTTCTTTTTTTCTGAATGTAAGAAGAACCGTCACACAAGATAGTGCTGTTGAAAGGTTCAGCTTCAGTGTACTGTATCTGTCACCTTTCCCAGAAGTAATGCTGTCAGGAAACACTGGCTGCATTTGACAGCCACAAGCAGATTGGTTTCTCTTTGGCATACATGGTTTTAAGTACTCAACCTAGGTCTGCATGTATAGCAGCTATACGATTCTTTATCCTTTCCTAGAGCAGAACTTGAGGTGTAAATAAGACAAATTGTCTAGTTTTTAAAGTCCTTTCCTGCACAGACGCCTCTTATTGTAAAGGGAAATATTGTATTTTTGTGCAATAGAGGGCCTCTCTTAGCCATTTGTATACTGTATGCAACACTCCCTGCTGCCATGCTATAGATGAGGCTGAAACCTCTAAGATCACTGCCTTGCAACAACGGCTCCCTTTGAGCAGATTGTGAGCAATGTTATCATTAGTAAACTGAGCAGGAAAAAAGAAAGGTTTGCTTCCTGGATATCTATCGAAATAGTTTAATATGCTGCCTGTTGTGCTGAGTTGGTTTTAAAGCAGTTTGGTAGTTTGGAGGTTAATTAATAGGAGACAAGAACTCTTGAACACCGCACATAAAAGGCTTTTAGTGTAGTAGCACAGGCAGCGACCACACAACTACTGTGGAAGTGATACGTCTTTAAAAAATACATTTACATAGCATCTATTAAACCAATAGGCTGTTGGCTTGTAGGCAGCTCTATTTTAGTAGCTCACCTTAAAGACACTCTTTTGCTCAGGTAGGCATGAAATAATCAAGTTATTATACGGAAATGGTCAGCCATAGGTATAGGTTGCTACATTATTTGATTTTAGGTAAGTAATCTCAATATTTTGAAGTGCAGGAAGCTATTTGATTGAGGAGGCAGAATGTTTTCTGGATAAGACGGGACAGAGACAGACCACCAACCCCAAGCATGCACCACCAATCACCACCTCACCATTCTTCTCATGAAGAATTTGGGTTGAAATGGTTGCGGTACCACCCAGTACCACTATTTATTCCAATTACATTTCACACTGGACAGGAGCAGCATGCACCATACATCAGGCTGTCAAAGAGACCATCAGAATTGCACATTCCTATTTGAACGGATCTGATAGAGTGCTCTGCCTCTGAACTATGCTGCCTGAATCAATCTCTCCTGGAAAATGTCAGGGAAGGTAGAGTAGTGGTACCTTATCTCTACAGATGCCACTCAGTGAAAACATCAAAAGGAGGCTCGGGAAGAGTGCGGTGAAGGTTGTGTAACTGTCGAGGGGGATGGCTGGCACGCTTGTCTCCGAGGCTTGTCAATGCTATTAGCAACAAGCTACATCAGGGGAAGGCAGGGTACCATGTTTTTCATTAAATCAATAAAATATTTAAAAAATCATACATATTCATTCTTTAGACAGGATGACAAAAAACATTTGACAGGTTTAAATAATACTAATGTTAATGACATTAAAATGGCAAACACATTTATACTGTGGATAAAACTTCTAATAGCACTTAAGAAGAAGTGTGAATTCAAGCACTGAATTATGTAAAACTGTATTTGTGTGTAGGATGTGAATTGGGGCAGTTCCGCTGTGGGACAGGCCGATGTATCCCAGGTGACTGGCACTGTGACGGGACATCAGACTGTGTGGATGACTCTGATGAACGTGACTGCCGTGAGTTACCCACTATAGATGCACTGTATGCAAAATGTGAATGTTATATGTGTTATATGTTATAATATTTAAAATAATTCTTGTTTGATGTCAGTGTCAAAGTTTTTAATTTATTTATTTTATCAGGAATCAGTCAAAAAACTATGACACTGATAATTGAAAAAATTCTGAATATCGGATTTTATAATTGACCAAGCCGACAATTGCTTCACCCTCAATGTGTATAGTAGCATAGAATTAAAACTCTCATGTAAAATTCTGTATTTTTATAACATATGTAATAAATTTCTACCAGTAGGTCAGCTGGTGCAAATAATGAAACGTTTTGTGTTTATCCTGACAGCTCAGGTAACATGTGACGACACTCATTTCCAGTGTCTGAGTGATGGCGAGTGTATCCCAGATATATGGGTCTGTGATGATGAGGAAGACTGTGAGGATGGGTCAGATGAGAGGCAACACTGCCGTAAGTACATTTTACGTTATTAATAACTCTTCAGGGCAACTTGTAAGTGTTTAATACAATATGATATATCAAGTCATTGTACTATTTAGTTTGAAATATTTGGCATTATTTGAATTCTGCAATTTTAAACCAAGGTATGTGGGTTTGAACGATAAGATCTTTAAGATGAACCTGCCAGATGGTCTATTTGACTCAGGAAGTGAAGGAATTTAATGACTGTTGAGTATCTATATCAACAAGAAGATGAAATCTGAACTGCATGTTAGAGCTTTTTCAATAAAATCTTTCTGTGTTGCTAAATGTGTTCTCAGCTGGAAGGACGTGCACCAGTGGGCAGTTCAGCTGCAGCAACGGGGCGTGCATCCCAGGAGAATACCGATGTGACCGTCTGGCAGACTGTTCAGATGGTTCTGATGAGAGAAACTGCCGTAAGTTTTCTCCAGGGTGGTTTCCTTTTTTTTTTTTATCTCAGGCTCCTGTGGCATTTTAATCAATTTGTTAAGATTAAGAGGCTCGCTGACTGACAGAAAGGGCCACAATATGCTTCTTGTTGTCAGAGGTTGATTGCAGATTCTTTGGTGGATTAGTCAAGCTGAAGTTCAGCTGCTATGCCATTATTGTGCCGACATGGTAGACTCACAGCACTGCACACTGTGGTAATCTCACAATTGCATAAAGAATGCTGTGGCAACTGCTTCTGTTATGGTGGTGCCGTTAAATTTTCGTCGCTTATCCTTCCCATTCACTGAGCTTTTCACATGTTAGAGGCTGAAAAGAGCATAGTTGTCAGGCCGATTTAAATCTATAACACTGGCCTGATGATGGTTTAATCTTCCAGATTACCCTGAATGTACACAGCTGAGGTGTGCTAATGGGGCCTGCTACAACCGGACCCAGCGATGTGACCAGATACTTGACTGTCGTGATGGCTCTGATGAGGCAAATTGCAGTAAGAAGCCGGTCAATTTTTGGGATAAATTATTCAAGTGAAATCTGCTGAAGTGTCCAAAAAATGCAAAAGCATGACATAATCACCAAATAAATCTTTTTTGTCTCTTTCTTTCCTGTTTTCTTTAGCACAGCACTGCAATACAGGCCTGTTTCAATGTCATAATGGAATATGTGTTCCTCAACGTTACGTCTGTGATCATGACGATGACTGTGGAGACCGAAGCGATGAGCTAAACTGCAGTATGTAGCAGATGTCTATTTTCTTTTTTCTTTCATCTAACCCTATTGTCTAATTACCATTGCCTTTACCAGGATAAACAAATATCGTATTCTTCTCTTCATCTACAGCATATCCTACATGTAGAGGGAACTACTTCACCTGCCCCAGTGGCCGCTGTATCCACCAAGTCTGGCTTTGTGACGGAGAGGATGATTGTGAGGACAACGCAGATGAAAAAGGCTGTGGTATGTTTGTTGAAATTCAGTTGTTATATTTTTAGTTATTTTTGTATTAGTAGGACCAGAAGCCTTGGACATTTAGCTGGTTAAGTAGCACTAAAATGGGTAAGAACTGGAGCTGTGTAAACCTGATTCATCTTTAGTCTCCATGGTTGGCTTGGTCTGGAGAGATGCTATGCCTGTGCTCCTTTAAGTGTGTTATTCAAATGCCTCCTTGTGGCACAAGATTGCGCAGCCCCCCAAAGGGCTTTAGAAATCCTCCACATGGCTGTGAAGAGTGTGTGTTTTCAGAGGATGGGCTGCAGAAGCCCTCTGAGCCCCCATGTGACCCCCCCAAAGCTCCACTCTCCTGCATCAATTTAAAGTGACAGTCACTTCCCTGACAATGTCTTAGTCAGAGTTTTCTTAAGATCACAGCCACATTTCTGTAGAGATAATGCTGTCTGTTTTTAATACACACCTTGCACATTGCATATTGTTTAACTCCCTCAAAAAAAACTCTGCTGGCCTGCTTTGTGATTGTTGTTTTCTCTTTTCTATGTGCAAGCCTGCAACAATCATATTTTTGTTCTGTCTATAGATAATGTTCCACAGGAGTGTTACCCAGGGGAATGGCCGTGTCCATCTTCTGGCCTGTGTATCCCCATGGATAAGCTGTGTGATGGGACGCCTCATTGTCCAGAGGGGGAGGATGAAACTAACACCACTGCTGGGCGCAATTGCAGTTAGTAACAACACTAGTGTTGTGCCATCTCAAGTGCACATTTGGACATCTAATCCCACAGTAACTGTTTGACTGAAGAATATTTATCACCATGTGTTGGTCAGGTATCTGGAGATGTGCCTCTCTGAGCTGTGAGCATCACTGCCATGCTTCCCCTGATGGAGGAACTTGTTCCTGTCCTTCTGGATACATTGTCAGCAGCAACAATAGTCGCTCATGTATAGGTATATACCCTTTATTATCTTTACTGCATAGACAATGGTAATGATTTATCTAACAGATGTTTTCTGTTTGCTCACGTGATAAATTAAGCAGTAGCTACAGTAATCGGCCATCTTTTCTTCCTAAAAGTGGGCAATCATTCTGTTGACAACTGAGGCACTCAGTCATGGGAAACACAAGAGCATAGTCAACAGATCAGGGTCACAGTAGTATACATTAAAGCTGTTGCTTGTGTATCTGTGCGTTTGTGTACTCAAACAAAACAGATTTTAAGTGTTTAATCCCGATCTGTTGTGATTTTGATTTCATCATACTGAAGACTTTGATGACTGTTCCATGTGGGGCGTGTGCGACCAGCTATGCGAGGACCGGATAGGCTCCCATCGCTGCAGCTGTCGAGAGGGCTACGTCCTGGAGCAGCACAGATACTGTAGAGCTGACACCTCAAGTGAGTGTCACACCTTCTTTGTCCGAACAGTTTCTCTTACATACAGTATGCTTAGGTTGTGAATGTGTGAATGATTCATCCAAATGAGGTCCATTAGCATAGACCCCTCTCCTTTTTGGCAACCTCTGTATGGAGTGAATGCGCTCCTTTCTGGTGCATTGTTGCGTACTAAATGTTGTTTTAGTTAGTCTCTTGCCTTTGTGGAACATAGAAAGAGTGTTGACTGAGAGGCTGACCTCTCTGCCTTTAGCTTTAGTGAGAAAAGTGTGTCATGATAGAGAGTTGAAAGGACTCTACCTTCATTAGTCTGAGTCAGGGATTTGAATTATGTGTTACATTCTGTAAATTTCCACTGATCTTTTTGTTGAGAATGCTGTTTTACCTTAAACCAGGCTTTGGTTTTAACCTGAAATCTTCAAATATAATGATTTCTTTATTCAGTGTTTTGTAACTTTTTGTATTTTGTTTTCTTTGTAGCTGGGGTCCCCTCCTTGATATTCTCTAATGGCAGAGACCTGCTCATAGGCGACATCCATGGCAACAGTCTGCGCACTTTGGTTAATTCACAGAACAGAGGGGTTGCAGTGGGAGTGGACTTCCACTATAACCTTAATATGATATTCTGGACTGATACCATCCAAAACAAGGTATATAATTTTCATATTCAGTGTTTTATGTGTTATTTTACTACTATGTTAGTTATTTAGCATTGCCCCTCCAAAATGTTAGGATAAGATTTTATAGGGAGTGGACCAGTTTCTTGTTTGTGTAAATGCTTGACTTGGACTGGAGCTGGCCAGGACCAAATTCTTTCAGTTATCCTTTAAAATATCAGCAATGTTGATACTATAATAATGGGATAGCTGTTGGCCCCATAGCGACTGGGTCATAATGAAGGGGAAGCAGATATGTAACGGAATCCAAATGGCCTAATCTTGAAACCTGTCTGATAGGCTGGTATGATGTTCACATACCAGGGTGCAATTTTTGTAACTCGATCTTGTTCAAACTAATCATGCTGTATTTGTTTTCAGTGGCACTGTCCATTTATATGCATTCTTTTGCCAGCTAAAAAGTCTTTGTTCAGCTTATGTCTGGGCTTCTCAGTCATTTAAACTGCAGCCAATTGGTTGAAAGGCGAGGACATATCTCTGACTGGGCATCTGTGCATATTAGCCACCTCCATGGCAGCATGTCAGATTAAAAGTAGGGGGAGCACAAACAGGGCATGTGAATGCAACCGGAAAGGTTAAACTACCAGGCTATTTCCACATCTTCAGTTTCTCTTTAAACAGGTCAGTTGAAAATCCTGCTTTTTAGACGTCCAGATCTTGTTTCAAAAGAAGCAGAGCTGCTAAGAGTAGTACCCCTTTACCCAGCTGCAAAGTGCCAAGGCTTCCAGTCTGAGAAGCTGGTGCCATCATTGTATCAGTAGAGTGGCATGTTCATAAAAGTGCCTTGCAGGCTTTACAGCAATGTAACAAGGCAGAAAAATTAAACAAGGAATTAAAATCTCTTTCTCTGCCTTTTCCTACTAGTTATAATGTGTTTCTTTTTGACATTTAAAAAAAACTATCTTTAAGAAATACACCCATATGAATTGTAAAACAGGTATTTTCACTCTAACTCTAACACTCTAACCTCTTCATATTGGCCACAGATCTTTTTCTCTTTAAGCACAATCCTGGATTCATAGTCTGTGTAAAAAAAATTACGCCAAAGTTCAACCAAAGCTAATTCTAGGAGTCAGCAGTCGGGTTTAGTAAAATCAAATGGCTGTAGTGTTTTCCAAAGTTGCACCCTTTCAAGTGCAGAGTTCTCTCAGTGTCTCACACTTTAAATGTACATATAGACATATTATTATTATAGTATTGTATTTAGATATATTTGAAAAATTGTGAGAATAACCTTTCACATTTTCCCTTTATTTATGTAAAGAGTGACCACCTGAGGGCTAATTTCCTGACAACAATGGCATCTTTTGTGTACAGGTGTTTTCTGTGGATATGAACGGTTCCAACATGCAGGTGGTTTTAAATGTATCAGTTGACTACCCTGAGAATTTGGCGGTGGACTGGGTGAACAATAAACTGTATGTAGTGGAGGCCAGCGTCAACAGGATTGACATGGTGGACTTTGATGGAAGTAACCGGGTCACTCTCATCACCGAAAACCTCGGAAACCCTAGAGGACTGGCGGTGGACCCCACTGTCGGGTAAGCACATCTTCCAGTTTCCATCCATTCATCTGTGCACCCATTCCCAATCCCCACATTCAGTATCTGTCGTGCTCCATTGGCATGGAATAATGGTGGGGGGGTGTGTGAGATTAGCAGATTGCCCTGGGTGGATTAGTGCGGAGCAATGTAAGTGATGACCCTCATTGTAATCCAATAGTATAGTTCAAGGGGGGAGGAGAGCCAGGTGGCTACAGAGAAATTGCTTATCTTAAATTAATGTACAGCTCTTTGGTGGGATGCACAGCCACCCACTTGGAGACATAATGTCATGCTGTAGATCCTAGACTTAATTAAAAAAGGGAAACCTGTAATGCTTTTTTCTTAGGGTTAGGTTTAGGGTATACATGCAGTTATTTCTGTGTGCCCACCTGCATGTAGCAATCCTCATGTAATGATCCCCCCTCAGCAAAAGCTGGCAGATTAATGACATACCTTCCTTTCACAGGTATATGTTCTTCTCAGATTGGGAGGCACTGAATGGACAACCAGGCCTGGAGCGGGCCTTCATGGATGGTACCAACCGCTATGGGATCATTGGGACTAAACTGGGCTGGCCCGCTGGTATCACACTGGATATAGAGGCCAAGCGCATCTACTGGGTTGACAGCCGTTATGACTACATTGAAACTGCAACATATGATGGTCTGCATAGGTGAATATTTCATGTTTTATTCCTCCAAAAGAAGACAGCTTAAAAATGTTCAGATAAATTTGCACAGCACTGTGGTAGCAGGTTTGAAGGTGCTAGTTGTTTGGGGCTTTACTGTGTGCAGTTTGCATGCACTCCTTGTGCCTGCGTGGGTTTTATCTGGGTGCTCTGGCTTCCTCCCACAGTCCTAAGATATGCAAGTTAGGTTGTCTGTCTCCTTGTGTTAGCCCTGCAGTGAACTGGCAACATGTCCAGGGTGTACCGCACCTCTTGCCTAATGTCCACCTGGGGTTGGCTCCCCCTTGACCCTCTATAAAGCAAAGTATAGCTAATGGATGGATGGATAAATGCAAATGTAAAGAATTCTGTGGGATGTACAAGTAGTAGGATGCATCTCTATTTTACTAAATCAATGTCCTCAACACTTTTCTAATAGAAAAACAGTGGTCCATGGAGGTGCTGTTGTCCCACACCCGTTTGGCATCAGTCTGTTTGAGCACAATGTCTATTTCACGGACTGGACCAAGATGGCTGTGATGAAAGCCAACAAGTTCACTGATAGCAGTCCTCAGGTGGTTTACAGTACATCTCAGACTCCACATGGAGTAGCAGTCATACACCAGCTGAAACAGCCACAAGGTAAGCACATCAATAAGACAGATAGTTTTTCTTTGGAGTGTCTCTGATGCAGCTCACACTTACAGCTACAGTATGATATAAATTTACCCAGATTTTCTGCCATTTGGTGTTTTTTAGGGTCAGAATGCATCTCATATACAATTTCCAATCACTGGGTTTGCTTTCTTTTGTCTTCAGTGCCAAACCCGTGCAGTGTAGACAGAGGTGGATGTGAGCAGATTTGTGTTCTGAGTCACAGGAGTGACAATGGAGGACTGGGTTACCGCTGCAAATGTCGCATGGGCTATGACCTACATGCTGATGGCAAGCGATGTTTGGGTAAGACAACATTTCCTTCTTTAACCGCAGTTATGTTTTTTACAGATCTTAGAATATTTCCTGGTTTAAAGTGTAAAATCATACTTAATACCCTGAAGATAAAATGGTCCACCTGACACATATGTGTACAGTAATATACATTTAATCTTATTTAACCCTTTGTTACTGAATGTTTTTTGTGAGGCTCAATGCCTTTGGTGTGAATTGCTGTTTTGTTTCATCTGGTCTTCTGATTTCTTGCTTACAGCTGTGAGGCAGTTTCTGCTGTTCTCCAGCCAGCTGGCTGTGAGAGGGATCCCCTTTAACCTCTCTTCTCAGGAGGACATCATCCTGCCTGTCACTGGTTCACCCTCTTACTTTGTTGGAGTGGACTTTAGTGCTGAGGATGATGCTATCTTCTTCTCGGACACAGCCAAAGATATTATTTATAAACAGAAAGTGGATGGGACAGGTGAGCATCTTGTCTGCTCTAGATGAATAGTTGTAACTATCCTGACTACTGTACACATTTAAAGCACAACAATAACATAGTAATACAAAGAAAGACATGGTGTGGCGTCTGAAAAGCAGCTAATATGTTTCCACTGTTTTCTCTGTGTTTGCATCCTTGGATAATTTCTTTCCTACCAGAGAGCTCTACCATGTGATTCAGCGAGGCTTATACGGGGAGTTAAGGGAGTGCCTGATAGGGCTGCCTGGTACTATGGGGGAGGGAGTGGACAGGAGTATGTATAGTGCAAAATAAATCATATAATCAACTTGCATATCAGACTGAAAATTAATAGGAGTAATCAAGAGTGTTTTGCCAAGCATTTCTAATATTTAGTTTCTAGACTATCACCTGAGCTGTGGAAGTAGCTACTATGTGATTATCCACAAGCAGTCACACCACACAAAAAAAGAAACACCACTGCTCTGATCAGTGATGTTGTTTTTGGAGGTGCTCTAGTTTTTTCTGTTCGCTCCACAAGAGGAAAATGCAAGCTGACAGCCTATTTATTTAAATGTGTTCCTCTTTCATCTCTGTGTTAAATGGTGTTCTGACTGCTTTGATCTGCACAGGCAGGGAGGTGCTGGCAGCCAATAGAGTGGACGGAGTGGAGGATCTGGCTTACGACTGGATTTCAAAAAACCTCTACTGGACTGACCCACGATACAGAAGTATATCTGTCATGAAGTTAGCTGATAAGTCCAGGAGGGCTATCATACGTAACCTCAACAACCCAAGGGCCATCGTGGTACATCCTTTAATTGGGTAAATAAATACACCAGAGAACTATTAGGTTTTCATAAATCAAGATCTTGAAGCAAATATTGGCATTGTGCTTAACCACCTGTACAAGGAAACTATGTATTGTATGTAAACTGCATTATAGAGGACACTATTCCTATGCACAGTGCCATATGGCATATGAGAGCTTTTAGCCAGTGTACAACCCTTGCTTGCTGAATATTTTACATTTATTACAGTTTTGAATTTAAGTGAATTTAAATGACTTAAAAGCTTCGGGACTTTACTTTTAAGGATTCAGAAGAAAACCAACCATTCATGTCTGGTTATATACCTTAAGAGGTGCTCCCCCATTCATTAACTGTCCACAAATTAAGCCCCCACCTGATAAAAGGAATTCTTATTTAGAACAAGCTGTTATTTTCAATAGCCTCAAAGTCATAAGGCCTCTGTTTCCAACAGCTGAGATTAACTCAGTGTGAAGGGCAGTATTGTAGTGAACACTAAGAAGTTGGTTTTAACAAAAAGGCTCTATATTGTATAAGTATCCTGAATAAAATATAAATAAATACATCATGCAGGAAGATATTTAATAGTATTCAATAGGAACATTTTTGAGTGAAATATGACTTGAGCCTTGTTGTCCATTTTGCTTCATCAGGTATATTTTTTGGACTGACTGGTACCGGCCAGCAAAGATTATGAGGGCCTGGGGTGACGGGTCACATGCCCTCTCTATTGTAAACACAACTCTTGGCTGGCCAAATGGCCTCGCTATTGACTGGAGGTGAGCCAAATGTCCTACATCCACGTGCCCAGCATAACAGTCCCATAATAAGCCATTACTCCTTCTTCATTTTACTGAAGATTGACATTTCTCTTTTTACCAATACATGATTGCATTTATAACAATCTTTGTTTCATCCCTCCTCTGATGGTATTTGAGTGACTGTGTGTATTTTACCCTCATGTTTCTCTGCTTTGATCTCCACACAGCTCAATGCGTCTATATTGGGTAGATGCTTTCTTTGACAAAATTGAGCACAGCAATTTTGATGGACAGAACAGGCTTTCTTTGGACCGCATAACCCAGATCTCCCATCCATTTGGCCTCACCATCTTTGAAGGTACGGCCTGGCATCAGCAATGAGTTCATATATTTGAACTAAATAAAGAAGCAGTTAGTTTCTCTGGAACTGACTCTGTTCTTTTGGTCTTGGTTTAATGATGATCATGTCAAAAGCACAGTTACTATTAGCAGGAGGCGATGAAAGATAAGGTAACCGAGGTTGTGCTCTGTTGCTCCTCTCACATGAAGGCTATGCATATTTCACTGACTGGCGCCTGGGTGGCATTGTACGTGTGCGCAAGACTGATGGAGGGGAGATGGTCATTATCAGAAGAGGAATCAGCCACATCATGCATGTCAAATCTTTCAACTCCAACTCTCAGATCGGTCAGTAGCTTTATTCACTGGTCCTCTCACTTTACTGTTCATGCATAGCTGCAGCTCACACTTGTCAGTCATATTCCTGGTAATTACCCTCTACTCCCCTTCTCAGGTTCCAACCTCTGCAACAGGCAGACAAACCCTAATGGAGACTGCAGCCACTTCTGCTTCCCAGCCCCAGACTCACAGAGGGTGTGCGGCTGCCCGTATGGCATGAAGCTGTCGCCCAACCAGCAGACGTGTGTGGAGGACCCTTCCAACGAGCCCCCCACACTCCAGTGCGGAGCCAACTCCTTCTCCTGTGGCAACGGCAAATGTGTCCCAAACAGCTACAGATGCGATGGTGTTGACGACTGCCATGACAACAGTGACGAAGTCAACTGTGGAATTAACAGTAATGGTTTTTTGTAAATCTACTTGATTGTACCCTTGTTTTCTTACTATGTTCATGTTCATGTGTAATTAAGATTGTTATATTTCTTTCTTTAGACACCACTTGTTCCCCTTCTGCATTCACCTGTGCCAATCAGCGCTGTGTGCCTGCAGGATGGCGCTGTGATGGGCACAATGACTGTTTTGATAACAGTGATGAGATCAATTGCCCTACACACGTGCCTGGAACGTGCCCTGCAAATCAGTTTACCTGTGCCAACCACCGCTGCATCCCACATACCTGGCGTTGCGATACTGATAATGACTGTGGGGACAGTTCAGATGAAGTTGACTGTTGTGAGTATCTTTATAGCTCCTATACACCTTAAAATTAATTGCACAGAGATTTGTTTTGTTAATTCTAAACACAAAACAGGCAGAAAAAGGCTGCCCATTATCATCACAGTACCAGAAGTTTATTTCAAAAAGCAAATATAGTGGAGAAAATACTGAAGGAGTAGGTCTAAAGAGTAAGTTATCTTAGTAAGTAAGTAATATTCCATGAAGTCAAATTAATACCTAGTCTTGTAAAAAAGTTAATGATGAACGCATATGACCTTATTTAGATATGCTTGTCAATAGGCTACTGGAGAAAGCCCACTTTTAAAAGTATTCTTCTGTAGATGCCTCTAAGTTTATGTAGGATCAGGCAATTTGCATGTTAAACTCCCTGCCAATTTTGGATTCCCTAAGAGGAAAAAGGTTACTCAACGATTTATGCCTTTAAACAAAACTGAACCTGCTGTGATCCCAGTGTAGTGCCCTGCAGTTGCCATTAATCAACTATTTTTAAAAGTATGTTTGTTGTTCCTCTAAAAATGAAAATGGATTTAAACTAACCCTTGTACAGTACTGTATGCATTGACCAAGAAAGGCTTCTTCTTATTCTCATATTCTGTCCTGACAGATCTGGGAAGTACATGCCATCCGGGGCAGTTTCAGTGTCCGGACCACCGCTGTATCGACCCTAACTATGTTTGTGATGGGGACAGAGACTGTGTGGATGGGGCGGATGAGCAGGGATGCAGTGAGTAACTTTCTAAATTATAGTTGCACTTTCACATATAATGTAATAGTAATAGTGCATAAATTCTTGCTTATGTAGCACAAGTGTGTCTTTTTATAAAATTGGTTTAATTTAATTTTACTTGTATTTATAAAAGTGATTAAACTAGTTAATTGTTAACTTGCTGCAGCCCAGTCTCTCATTTTGAGATATTGTGAACAGGCTCTTTATCGCCCATTTCCCAATCAATAATTCATCCATTTGTACAGTCATTCATGCTTTCAGCAATGCTCTGTTTTTACCAGCTAAACATCCTAAAGAAGTTGTAGAGGTCAATTGAATTCTTTGTAAAAATTCAACAAGCATTTGCTAAGCCTCTTAGTTTATTGATCTCATTATCTGTGTTGCACAACAACTGAGCTCAGCGAACATACACAACTGCAGAAATATTGCATATCAGTATTAACATACTCCACTGGATTTTTCAGTCTACAACTGCACTGTGAATGAGTTCAAGTGCTCCAGTGGTCACCAGTGCATCAACTCCTACTACCGATGTGATGGAGTCTTTGATTGCAGCGATCGCTCAGATGAGCAAAGCTGTCGTAAGTATTTAAATACTTCCTGTGGTCATGTGTTGTGCTAATGAAGCATTACTTAGTCTTGCATAATTATGTACAAGGTGGCTAATATATTTGAATTTTCAGTAATTGTGGACTGTGCTAATATTCTGTTTGTGGTCTTTCCTAATATATCTCAGCTACCAGGCCTCCAGGGATGTGCCACCATGAGAGTGAGTTTCAGTGCCAGTCGGATGGGAGCTGCGTTCCGTCTACATGGGAGTGTGATGGTCATCCAGACTGTGAGGATGGCAGCGACGAACACCACGCTTGCCCGCCTCGCACCTGCCCTTCCTCCCTCTTCCGCTGTGATAATGGAAACTGTGTGTTACGCAGTTGGATTTGTGATGGGGACAATGACTGCAGGGACATGAGTGATGAAAGAGACTGTCCCACACCACCTTTCCGATGTCCGAGTTGGCAGTGGCAGTGCCCTGGCCACAGTGTTTGCATCAACCTGACTACAGTGTGTGACAACACTCCTGACTGCCCCAACGGCGCTGATGAGTCTCCACTCTGCAGTAAGTCTGAGTTTCTTCAGCCTAGAACATGTTCTTTGTCTGTCAGAACTTGATTGTTTTATTTCTGGCCTCCTCAAATTCAATTACATTTTCACATCACGTGACAAGCAGGATCAATCTCTCAACTGATTTTGTTTATTTTGACAGTATTTTCTAGTTATCGTTTTCTAAAAACAGAAAGAGCTTCATTTCACTGAAATTTTGTGTTGAATGTCATGTGTTTGTCTTTGAATTTTTGTGTTAAAATCAAGCATGTGTGTGATTTGTCCTGTATTAACCTGAAAATGATCTGTGATTTCCCCTTCTTGCCTTTCTCACAACTTTCAGATGAACCTTTACCAGGTAGGAACAAACTCTCAATCACTGGTAAAAATGCTGCAAGTAGTTTTGATTAAATGTTCAACAGATGAAATATCTCCAATAATTGTTTTAATAGTCATAGATTTTCGACAATCAAGTACCACAAAATAGCATTAAAAAATAGTTCTCGCTCAGAATAGAAATTATGAAAGTAGTTAGTGCTTTGTTGTTCATTATTATTAGAGTGCAGCATGTATATTAATGGCATAATTTCCATTTTCAGGACTAAATTGTTCTTTTTCTGCTTTCACCTCAGATCAAGAGAGCTGCTCTGACAACAACGCTGGCTGCACCCATGGTTGTATCCAAGGGCCATTTGGGGCCCAGTGCACATGTCCTGTGGGCTATCAACTGAGCAATGACTCTAAAACCTGTGAGGATATGGATGAGTGTAATCCTCCTGGACTATGTAGCCAGCACTGCTTTAATGAGAGAGGGTCTTTCCGCTGCCACTGCCAAGAGGGTTACACTCTTGAAGCAGACCAGCGTACCTGCAAGGCCTCAGGTGAGGAAGGATATGGCTTAAACTTTCAGTGCATGGAACACATGGTAGTTTTGAATAACCACGCATAATTTTGTAATATTGTAAAATTATTTTAATATCAGTCCTACAGTGATTTAGGTTTCACCATTGATTTGTCTATACAGCTCATGTCTCAGTTTTCTCCACTGCGCCGACTGTTCATAAGGAGGCGAAATAAGGGGGAGCTTGGCCCCCAGACTGCCAGACTGACACACTGTCTTTCTTCTCCCTTGTCTTTCTTTGCTGCTCTGATTTCGTAAGATAAGAGAAATAACATATATGTCACTCACTGGCCATCACCGGTGTAATTAGGACATAATCACAAACAAAGGGCTGTTTATGGGGAGCGTGCCTGACATGAGCTCCTCTTCCACACAGATAACCCGCTGAAAGGCTTTGCAATACAATAGGGCCTTATTTAGACAAAAGCGCATTCCCAAAGGATTGCAATTTGAGTAGGGGTCTATTTAACAGTCTTGTTGTATGGTTTTGGTCAACATGCGAAAGCTGATAAGTACTCTCATTAGCATTAGAATGGACATGAAAAATAGGTAACAGGGGTTTGATGTCTGTTGACAGATTCTCGCCAGGCGTTCCTGCTAGTGGCCAGTCGAAATCAGATTGTGCAAGATGACATAACCACTCAGCCTAATGTGGTCCGGTCACTCGTTCGAGATGGACGCAACATCGTGGCCCTAGATTTTGACTCCGTCACAGATCGGGTGTACTGGTCTGATACAAGCCAGGATAGAATCTGGAGTTCTCACAAGAATGGCAGTGATAGAACTGTGGTGAGTTTGGTTTGTCCCTTTATGTTACTGCGACATATTGCATATTTTGTGTTTATTTTTACTTTTAAATGTAGTGCTATTTTCACCAGAAAACATGTTGAACTAAGAGTGAATTTCTTGTGGACAGATATTCGACAGCGGGGTGACTGTCACAGAGAGTCTTGCTGTGGATTGGGTGGGCAGGAACTTGTACTGGACTGACTATGTCCTGGAGACTATTGAAGTGTCTAAACTGGACGGCACCCATCGGACTGTATTAGTCAGTGAAAATGTCACTAACCCTCGAGGTCTGGTGCTGGACCCAAGGGACAGGTTCGAAACAAGTTTCTTACATTCTGTGTGCCATTTAATGTCAAACATTTTATTTTTTCATCATTAAAATAGCTGGTGTTAACAAACTATTTGTTTTGTAGTGCTCACCTGATGTTCTGGACCGACTGGGGGAGGAACCCACGCATTGAAAGGGCCAGCATGGATGGGAAACTTAGGACTGTTATCATAAGCAGCAAACTGTACTGGCCCAATGGACTAACCATAGACTATCCAAACAATTTGTTGTACTTTGCTGATGCCTACTTGGATTTCATTGACTACTGTGATTATAATGGCAACAACAGGAAACAAGTTTTGGCCAGTGACCTGGTGAGTGCATGAGGCTGTGCACTTTATGCTAATTACACATTTTCTAAATGATATCAGGGATATTGTTTGTGTTATTAATCAAAAGGTGAACAGAGATTCAATCCTTTTGAATAGCATGTGTAAGACATTTTTTTTCTTTTGCTATTCTCTGTGAAAAGGTACTGCAACATCCCCACGCAATTACCATTTTTGAGGATTTTGTCTATTGGACCGACAGATACATCAACCGTGTGATGCGAGCTCATAAGTGGCATGGGGAGAACCAGACAGTGATGCTGTTCAACCTCCCTCAGCCCATGGGTCTGGTGGCAGTACACCCAGCCAGGCAGCCAGCAGGTATGCCAAATATAATGAATATAACCCAGTCTCTGCCACATCTGATGTTAATCACTGAATTGGCAGGTGCATTGTTTTTGTAAGTACATTTAAAAAATAATCATGCAAAACTTGTGAAGCATACTCTTGACTCTTTACGGGTGTGCCTGTGTTTGTGTGTACTTGTGATTTGACAATTTGCAGGGGAAAATCACTGCTTGAGGAGTCCATGCACTCATATTTGCCTACTTTCCGCTGTGGGACCAAGGCACTACTCATGTGCCTGTCCCTCAGGCTGGACGCTGGCAGCAGACCAAATCACCTGCACCAGAGGTATGCTTCCTGCCAAAAGGAGGAAAACACTCATCACTCGGTTTGATGAAAAAGGAAGTCAGGTCAGATGCAGCTGATAAGTTGATATACTCATAAGGTATTCATCTTGGCTGTGGTTATTGGTGTAAAAGAGCAAAACTCTTGTTGTGGAAATTATGGTTTTGAGATACATTTGTAGCTATCTCAATGTTGGTAAGAGGAAAAATCTTTGGAAAAATTAACTTTGTATTATAGATCCATCCAGGTACTTGTCAACAGTCTCCCATTTACTTTTTCTTGTAAACTGCTGTTCCAGTCATAAATATTAAGAATCATATAAGCGTGTCTTTCAAGGTCTTAAGAAGACAAGGGACCTTTAATTCAAAGTCCAAGGAGTCTGCCTCAGGTCAACAGCTTAACTCATCTCAGGTTTCAGCCCATTCAAACCAAGCAGAACACAGTCTCCCCCTGAGGCCAACGATTATCCAAGAATGAAAATGCCCTACAACCATTCATTGATTCTAATCTCTGATGACAAAGCAAATCAGATTGTGGAACCAGCTTTCACCAGTCAATCCCCTTTATAGATAAAGGCCTTTTAGCATGGGATCCCTAATTTGCTCCAGATATCATACATAACTGTTTTGGATTACCACAGGCTTCATCCACGTTCAGGAAGCATGCTTTTTTAGCTCTATTTTAGAAACCAGTATTAGGTAATTATTATTTTTTTTATATTAGTTTGTTTATTGTACTGTAGGAAGAGCAGTTTGTATGTAATTCTGTACTTAGTTTGTGATTTTTAATGCTTTACTATTATGTGTTTTACTTTTAGTTGAGGATCCTTTCCTGGTGGTTGTAAGAGACAGCATCATCTATGGCATTTCCTTGAACCCAGAAGACAAGAGTAATGATGCTATGGTTCCTGTTGCTGGTCTTCAAAATGGCTATGATGTTGACTTTGATGATAATGAGCAAACCATCTACTGGGTCGAGCACCCGGTAAGTGTTCACTTTCGTAGCTCTTTTATCTATTTTCCAACATAGTATGCTAAATATGAAATTCATGTATGATGCAGAGGTGCAGTGCTGCTAGGCACACCGTACAAGAAATATACTGTGTATGTACGGTTTATGTCACAGTTCAGTTCAGAACTTAACTTGTCCTCTAATGATAATTTTGAGGTAACAATACACACAATAACAGTTCACTTACCCCACCCGAATCACTCTACATATCCACATTCAGCAGTGATTCAGGTTAATATGTCTTCCTTTGTTCACCAGGGTGAGATCCACAGGGTGAAGTCAGATGGTACTAACAGGACAGAGTTTGCCCCTGCAGCCATTCTTGGCTCCCCTGTAGGCCTGGCGTTGGACTGGATAACAGAGAACCTGTACTACACCAATCCAGCTACACAGTCTATTGAGGTGAGACATGTAATACTATGTCCCGTAAATACAAAAATCTGTGCAAATAAAGGCAGTGTCACAACGCAGTTACACAAGTCAATAATTGCACCTGTTTGTGTTTGTGTTCGGCCAGGTTTTAAAATTGAGAGGGGAGATACAGTACCGGAAAACTCTAATCACAAATAATGGCTCTCCAACTGGCGCTGGCAGTCCTGTTGGCATTGCAGTGGACCCAGCACGTGGGTAAGCCCCATTTAACACAGCCCTGGCACAGCCACTCAACCCCACAGCTACTGAGCTCTAACAGCCTCCTCATCGCCATCTGCTCTGCCTCTAGAGAGATCCCAACCAGTGTTACTGAATATCACACTGCACTCTGAAACCCCAGCAACAAACAGTCCCCTGGTCTGTGACCTGGTCATTTACTGACTTAGTGAAAACGGAAAACACTGTATAATCACAGAAATCGTGTTGTTATTGTAAATGCGAGGCAAATTTTGTTTGTTCCTTAAATCATCCAGTAGTGACAGTTTTTATCTCTGTTAATTGACTATAACATATAAGGCTGTTAAAAAAGTAATTAGCACGCGTATTGTATATTTATGATTAAACTGCAAAGTTCTAAATCACAAAAACTCACTGGCAATCTTATATATTCTTAAGCAAACTGTACTGGACAGACCAGGGAACAGAGAGTGGCATCCCTGCCAAGGTGGCATCTGCAGACATGGATGGCTTAAACCCAGTCACCCTGTTCACCAACAACCTCGATCACATCGAGTTCCTCACACTGGACATTCAAGAAAACAAGCTCTACTGGGCCGTTACAAGCACTGGCATGGTGGGTCTTCCCTTTTAGCTCTCTGTGAAGTTCTTGTAATTCTAAGGCTCTGCACCTTAATTTCAATGTTGATGATTATTCAAAATACAAATATTCCATTTGACTTCCTTTCTGGCTTTAAATTGCCACAGATTGAGCGTGGTGATCCAGATGGAAGTAACCGCATCACCATAGTGACAGGCCTGTCTCACCCCTGGGGTGTGGCTGTCCATCAGAACTACCTCTACTTCACTGACCGTGACTTTGAGGTCATAGAGCGAGTAGACAAGTCCACAGGTGCCAACAAGGTTGTATTGCGAGACAACGTGTCTGGACTCAGAGTTCTGAAAGTTCATTTTCGAGAGAGTGAGTAGCACAAGTACACATCCATTAAAAGCACACAGTTCCATGTAGTGGGTTTTACGCTTGTTGTTGCTTTTTATTATGTTTGTCACACCGTACTCTCTCTACGAACTCAGCATCTGCAGGGACATCCAATGGCTGCAGCAACAATATGGGAGTGTGTGAGCAGATCTGTCTGCCTCGACCACAGGGTTTGTTCACCTGTGCATGTGCCACGGGTTTCAAACTTAATGCTGACAACAAGACCTGCGCTCCCTACCTGTCCTATGTGGTCATCTCCACTCTATCTGCTATTAAAGGCTTCAGTCTGGAAGGCTCTGACCACTCTGAAGCCATGGTGCCTGTGGCTGGGAGAGGTCAGTGATTCTCGTGTATTATTTACGATGCAGCTTGTAATACATTTATGTTTTACAGTTTATAATATGTGGATTAACTCTTGTCAAGAGGCTGAGTTTAATTGCAATAGTGAACTGAATAACTGACAGAATTTAAAAAAAAAAAAGAGCTTCTTATGATATGATCATCGTGTTTGAAGTAACAGTAATGGACTGTAATGACTGGGTTATCCTCTTTCAGGCCGTAATGCTTTACACATTGATGTGCACATGGCTTCTGGTTTCATCTACTGGTGTGACTTCAGCAGCACTGTGGCGACGCAGAACGGGGTCAGACGGATCAAGCCAGATGGCTCAGGATTACGTAGCATAGTAACATCTGGAATAGGACGCAACGGGATACGAGGCATAGCTGTCGACTGGGCTGCAGGTATGCGTTTGTGTTCATACAGCACATTGAATGTACAACAAATTAAGTTGCCATTTTATAATATTTGTTATACATACATTCAGTCCTTGCTTGTCGAATCTCTAATTTTCACAAGAACTATATATTTTTAATCCATGTGCAGGTCTTCCTCAACAATTCCGTTTTTTTAACGTCTTTTTTTATAGTAGGAAATTGTCATATTGTAGGTCACTTTTTACAGACTTGT
>OMNN01101483.1:57006-89007 GCA_900302755.1 Chromis chromis
GACTTGTTGGCTTTCAAACTGATCGAGCTCACCGCAATCAAAGCATTTCACCCCTATATTGTAGCATAGAATATATTGTAGACAGTTGCACTGTGTTGTTTTGCTCTCTAGCTAGTAATTAATTTATCTCCCATACCTTCTTGTTATAGTTTACTTAGTTTGGTGCAAAGGTTGTGTATCAAGCCTACTATTTTAACAGTTTTGTGCTTATATTTATTTAGCAAATTGTACCTCAGTGACTATTGCTTTTGCTTCAATAACAACCAATATTTCCAAAGCTTTTACAATAAGTTTAATTAGTTCTGATTAAATACACTGCTTCTAACTCAAAAACTAGTCTTATTAGTTTGAACTTGCTTTGTGATAGTGGCAGCAGGCCTGCCTGGTACAGTCAAATGTAAGAAATTTTGACCAAGTACTGGACTAGCAGAGCAAAAAGATCTGTCCTACATGAGTGATGATTCAGAGGTTTTTGCTGAAAAAACAGAGAGAATTTCGGGAAGGAACATAGTTTTCTTCTGACTCATTCATAATTGCGTCACTGTATTTAAGGGCACAACTGAAAATCTATTTTGTACTGATTACACAATCATGCTGTCAAACAGTAAGCTATATTTCTACTCCAAGCATGAGCAGCTCCCTTACCAGTGTGTCTTATCATTTTGTGATTGAGGATTTCATGACTGGCAGATACACTGTATGATACCACTTCTGTCTTTAGGGAATTTGTATTTCACCAACGCCTTCCTGACTGAGACATATGTTGAGGTACTCCGCCTGAACACAACTTTCCGCAGGGTGCTGCTGAAGACCCAGGTGGACATGCCACGCCACATTGTCGTGGATCCCAGAAACCGATATTTGTTCTGGGCTGATTATGGTCAGATCCCCAAAATTGAGCGAGCACTCCTGGACGGAACCAACCGCACAGTTTTAGTGTCTTCAGGGATTATCACCCCTCGAGGCCTTGCTCTGGACTGGCAAACTGGCTACGTCTACTGGGTAGATGACTCTCTGGATATGATTGCTCGAGTCAACCCTCATGGAGGGGAGACAGAGATAATCAGGTATGGCAGCCGCTACCCAACTCCTTATGGGATCACAGTATTTGAGAGCAGCATCATTTGGGTAGACAGAAATCTCAAGAAGGTGTTCCAAGCAAGCAAAGAGCCAGGCAGCACAGAGCAGCCTGCTGTCATTAGAGACAATATCAATATGCTGAGGGACGTTACTATCTTTGACCAGCGTTCCCAGCCTACCAGTGTCCAAGAGCTTAACTACAACCCCTGCATGGAAGCCAATGGAGGCTGTGCCCACTTTTGTTTTGCCCTCCCAGGTTCTGTCACAGGCACCCAGGATAAAAAATGCAGCTGCGCTTTTGGGAATCTTGCAGCAGATAAAGAGAGCTGTGTGGTTTCAAGAGATGATTATCTTATCTACACTACTGAGAGCACAGTCCGCAGCTTGCGACTTGATCCTGAAGACCATGCACTGCCCTTCCCTGTTGTCAATGTGCCTCGCACATCAGTTGCACTGGATTTTGACCTCACAGACAGGAGGATCTACTTCACACAGAGCTCAGGTGCAGGAGCAAGCAAGATCAGCTACATCAGCCTGTCATCTCCCACCTCACCTCCTATAGTGGTGGCTTCAGGTATGTTTTGCACTCATACTGTTACTTCTATTTGTTAACCCTCTGAACACCAAGCAGTTTCTGGGTGTTGTGTTCTCCTGTCACATGGGCTCACTTTCACTGCAATATTAGTCCTGCACTTCTATGAACACAGTACGATGATGGCTAGAATTAAAGAGATCTCAAAAATGTCTTTTGGGCAGTAAAAAATGTTATAAAGCCACAAATCATTAAAAATTGTAATTTCTTAGATTATTTATTTTACATAAATTGCAAAAAGCTGGAGTCAGCATTTTTACAGTATTTTTTAGTATGTTCACTGGTGTTATCAGTACTGTAAAGAAATGGCGACTTTACATGCTATAGACATTTTACAACTTACATTCTTTATTTGCTTCTATATTTGCGTCATCTCTGCTCTGTCTAAGCACAGGCTGTAGTTCAGTCCAGTTCAGCCATAAAGTTTCATGATTTTTTCCCATGTGACTGTTGGTTGCAGCTCAGTCACCAATGGCCTAATGATTGTGCCGTTTTTTGGTGTGTGTTTTTTTTTTTTACACGAATCTGGTCAGAGCAAATTTGACATTTACAACAAAGTCAATTTGATGAAACATCACAATTTTAAACTTAGAATTGGTTCATTTTACTGATGGAATGGCATGTCACAAATAACTAGCCCATCGGAAAGTTGAAAATTAGATAATTTCTTTGTTTTTACAGTTTCGGACTCTGATAAATGGTGTAATTCTTTATTTTTTTTTAAAGATGACATTCCTTTCAAACCTGCAGTTTCAATTAATTAATTCATACTCATGACAATGCTGATGTTGTTGTGGTGTCTGTGGTTTGACAGATCTTGGCGCTCCTGATGGCATTGCTTATGACTGGATAAACAGAAGAATTTACTACAGTGATTATGTCAACCAGAGCATCAGCTCTATGTCTGTGGACGGCTCTCAAAGAACCATTATTGCTCATGTGTCCAGGCCAAGGGCCATCATGTTGGATCCCTGCAGGGGGTAAGACTTAGACAACACACTCTGTTGGTTCATGAGATTAAACTGGACATTTATGAGTTAATTCTTCCTTGTTCCACAGATACATGTATTGGACGGACTGGGGAACTCATGCAAAGATTGAGCGTGCCACCTTAGGTGGAAACTTCAGGACAGAGATTGTGAACAGCAGTCTGGTGTGGCCCAATGGCCTGACCCTGGACTATGAAGAAGAGAGGCTCTACTGGGCAGATGCAAGCTTGTAAGACCTGAAAAAATTCCACTGCTGAAAATTTATGTAATCATTTTTATTTCATTATCTTGATATTCTGAAGCTATTGCTATTATTATCATTTTGCTCTACCCTCAGACAGAAGATTGAGCGATCCTCTCTCACGGGGTCCAACCGTGAGGTCATTATTAGCACAGCAATCTACCCCTTTGCCATGACCATGTTTGGTCAATTCATCTACTGGACTGACTGGAACACGCGCAGCATCTATCGGGCAAATAAGCATGATGGTTCTGACCAGAGGGTCGTGATTCAGAACCTTCCATCTCGACCAATGGACATCCATGTTTTGGCCACCAGGAAGCAGCAGCAGTGTGACAGTCCCTGCCAGCAGTTTAATGGAGGCTGCAGCCACATCTGTACACCAGGTAAAGGATTTTCACTTTGTAATCTTTTAGGAAAGTTGCTGAAAATGCAAAAAAACTGCATAAACTGTTCTGTAATCTTGTCCTTTTAGGACCTAATGGAGCTGAGTGTCAGTGTCCATCAGAAGGCCGCTGGTATCTGGCCGACAACAAACACTGTATCCCTGATAATGGGACTCGTTGTCAGCAAGGCCAGTTCACCTGTATGAATGGACGCTGTATTCGAGCCCAGTGGAAATGTGACAATGACAACGACTGTGGAGATGGCAGCGATGAATTGGAGAGAGTCTGTGGTATGGTGTTCTTAAAAGAGATTTAATTAATTTTTTACCTAATTTGCATTTCTTCCTCTATTGGATTATCAAAAATCTCACTGCCATAGCCCTTTATCCTCTTGCATGAAAAAATCAGAAGCCCTGTTTCTCTGCAGTTTTCTGTCCTTTGCTTTCACTAATACTAACAAGTTTCTGTTTTTCATTTTGCTTAACGCATTTCTTCCTTAGGACCTAAACCAATCTTCAGCTATGCTGGTGTGTATTCTTGCACTTTTCAAACTTCCAGTGACATGCTTCTTTCTAATTAATAACACAAACACTAACACATGAATCAATGTGCTTGTTTTTGCATGCAGTTCCACAGTTGCTGTCATCCTTTATTGCCTTGTCAGGTAAAATGAGTATACCAGGCCTTATTTCTCTTGACCTCACTCTATAATTGCCTGACCTGTTCTCATTTTTGATTGGCAGCCTTCCACACCTGTGAGCCCACAGTGTTTACTTGTGGTAATGGGAGATGTGTGCCCTACCACTACCGCTGTGACCATTATGATGACTGTGGAGACAACAGTGACGAAGTAGGTTGCCTCTTCAGACCTTGTGACCCCAACACAGAGTTCACCTGTAACAATGGGCGCTGCATTGCAAAGGACTATGTTTGCAATGGCATCAACAACTGCTATGACAATGGCACCTCTGATGAACAAAACTGCCGTGAGTATTGCCGCAGAAATTAAAGAGAGCGAAATACTCATCAAAGTATGTATTACTTCTAGTAAGTATGTTGTAATTTCTGATTATCTCAGCGGAGAGAACCTGCCAGCCAGAACACACAAAATGTCAGTCTACCAACATTTGCATCCCTCGCTCATACCTGTGTGATGGAGACAACGACTGTGGGGATATGAGTGATGAGAGCCCAACACACTGTGGTGAGTTCAGCAACAGTTTGTGGACAAGGCAGTTTTGTATTTTTTCAGTTTCAGTTAATTCAGTTAATTATTGCTTGCTTTTCCCTATACTAATTATACAACAGGAAAGGCACATGTAGAATTGATAACATTAATTATGGCTGCATTTAATTTAGGTGTACATTTTCCTGGGTCTTGGTGCTGTGGCTCAGTTGCATGACTTACTGGGAAATTTAAATGAGGTGAAGCTATAATACATGGCTATAATAAATGTTTGTACTAGCATTGGCTGCAAAAAATCATTCACTCATCCCCTACTAAATACGTTAGTACGTAGTTTTTTTCCCCCCAAGTTACATCCATCTCTCATCATCGTCAGTTTGTTTAATTTTTTCCAGTTGTTCTCTCTATTTATTTTCTTGGAAAACTGTAAATTTACAGCACAAACACAAATCTATTTAAGTCATGCATATTAACACATTTTAGCATTTGTATTTTTTCTGTACTTTTTCTCGATACTCGAGTTCCAGGTTTTATAAAATGACATACTGTAGATCAGTCAGCAAACACAAATTTACAAAACTCAAAGGATTATAGAAAAATTCAAGAACACTCAAACCAGCTGCTGTTATAATGAATGAAAAAAACAACTGAATCTTTTCTCATAACTGGATTAAACAACTTTAGAATAAACTTTGAGTATATTATATGTTACAAACAAGGAATCTTAAGTCATTCAACCTGTCTGCTCAGTGTGGGTTCGACAGGATTCCTCCAAATGATTTCATGCCTTTCTACATCTTCCACATAGCTGCATCCACATGTTCCCAGAGTGAGTTCCGTTGCTCCACCGGCCGATGCATCCCCGCCCACTGGTACTGTGATGGAGGGGCTGACTGCGCTGACGGCTCTGATGAACCCCTCTCCTGCAGTGAGTGTTGCACAACTCTCTCACCCCCAGAATGGAGCTTTTTGGCTTTGTGCGTCTGCCCCCACCCCATTATCAGCTGCTCGGTCATTGTGCGTTTGTGTCTGACCGCCAATCTCCATCTGTGTGCTGTGTGAGAGAGTCCTGTGAGTGATGTAGCGGAGAGTGCAAGTCAGTGGTGTATTTCTTTGTTGACGATGTGGTCAGTCAGGCCTCCTATTGTGTGCTGCATTCCTCCGTGGTGACGCCCCTCAATGTCCTCTGACAAACAGCACCTCCCCCTCCCTTTGTCCACCAGGGGTTACAGAGCCTCACTTTGGCTTTTGTTTAGATAGCTCACCATGCATGGGAATGTGGAGTTGCCATGACTATTTTGAAAGCTTTGCCAGTGTTGTATTGTGCCTTCCTTATTAGTTGAAAAGCAGTGGGGGGAAGTACCTGAGATAATTGGCAATTACAAAAAAGAAAAAAAATTGTTGTGAAAAGGGATTCACATTTACATTGGATCTAAATTAGTTGACATGCATTATTCAGTCACAGCACTGTATTTGTGTTACTGTATTATCTGCAGTCTAATGTGTATGGTTTGTGTCTGTAGCCACACTGGTCAGGACCTGCAACACAGATCAGTTCCGCTGTGATGATGGCAGGTGCATTGCCTCATCCTGGATCTGTGATGGCGACAATGACTGTGGTGACATGAGTGATGAAGACCAGAGGCACAACTGTGGTATGCATCTTTCATCCTTTATCACTTTTCCATCACTTCTTTCTGATTACCCTTTTTTCATCTTTATTTTACTTCTTCTCACTTCTTCACCCACCCCACCCCCCATCAAAGACCATCCTCTTGTTCCCCACCACTTCTAGACTTTGCCCCCTCCTGCTCCCCTCATCCTGTTGTTATTCACGATGCTGACTGATTTAGGCACACACCACTGGGGGAGTGTTGTAGGGGAGACACTGGCAGTCAGTGCCCAGCATCTTAGTCTCCTGTAGAAGGTCTCCAGTCCAAGGAGCTGACATTCCTGATTTCTCCTGCCTCAGTCGTTACTTTGTGCATGTCTCCTTTCACTGGCTTCCTGGCTCAGGGTGGATCAGGATTCTTATATTTCACCAAAGTGTGCTCCAAAAATAAGATGCCTGGAGCTAAAGACTTCAGCACTGACTGAGCCTCAGTAGGAGACTCACTTCAAACAATGCGAATCAATCACATTAGATGGATGAAGAATTTGTAATCACAGCTGCATGTTTTGAAATACAGTTTGGAATGTTTGGTTTCCCAAAATATGTAGGTTGGGTCATCACCATCATTATTTAATGTCTTGTAAATCTCCTTGCCTGATTTTCTTTTTTCTCCTAGCCAATCGCACATGTTCAAGTGCAGAATTCACTTGTGTGAACAACCAGCCACCTCAGCGGAAATGTATTCCACGTGACTGGGTGTGTGACGGAGATGCAGACTGTGCAGATGCACTAGATGAGCGCCAAAACTGCACACACAGATCCTGCGGCATTAATGAGTTCACCTGTAGTAATGGCCTCTGCATACGCAGCTCCTATAGGTCAGAGAAAGAAATCTCATAAAATATCATAAACAACATCTGTAATGAGTCTGTCTGGAAATCTGCTTAAATTAATCTGCTGTGATTTTGTAATTTCAGATGTGACCGTCGTAATGACTGTGGAGACAGCAGTGATGAGCAGGGCTGTACATACCAACCTTGCCAACAGCACCAGTTTACCTGCCAGAACGGCCGCTGTGTGTCCCATGACTTTGTCTGTGATGGCGACAATGACTGCGGGGATGAGTCTGATGAGCTAGAGCACATGTGCCGCACACCAGCACCCACCTGTCCTCCTGGAGAGTTCAGATGTGATAATGGACACTGTATCCCCCTGAGCCAGGTGTGCGACAGGAGCGATGACTGCTCTGATAACAGCGATGAGAAAGGATGTGGTGAGTGTAAAGAGGTTTTGACAATACTACTAGTAATTAGTGGTCAGAGAGTTTCTCTGCAGTTGTAATTGTTGCATGCTCTCTCTAGGAGACATTTCTGCAGTGTGCTGGAAGTGAAATCCACAGATTGTCATTCAGAAATTCTACTGACAACAACCAAATTACCAGCTATCAGTGATATCAATAGTATTATTTCTGCAGCAAATGAAGAGGGATGACATACAAGGTGCGATCAAAAGGTTTAGAGACAGTCCCCATTTACATCAAAAACTGTACCTGATTTAAATTAGGCCACCATCCCCATTAAACAGTAAAAATGTAAACATGTCAAGTGCCATCTGCGATGAGCGCTGAATCTCTTTAACTGTGTCAAAATGATGCCCTTCAACTTGAGTTTCATTTTGGAGAAGAGGAAGACATCAGAGTGAGAGAAATCTCGCGAGAAGGGTAGGTGGAGAGCAATGATCGTGTAGTTGTGGCCAGTTACTGGTCACACATGTTGCACAAATGTGAACCACAAACAATCCTAGAACTTTTTGATCGCACCATGTAACATTCTCACTACACAGAAGTGGGATTATTATGATGGTGATGACATCAACCCAATACAAGAACACAAATAATGCAGCTTATCATCTTGGTTCTCTTTCTCTATGAACAACTTGGTCCTCGGAGGATGAAAGTGTTGTCTTTGCTTATTGTCTCTTATTCTTCTCTGCCTGTAGGTATCAATGAATGCACTGACCCATCCATTCACCACTGCGATCACAACTGCACGGACACACCCACCAGCTTCATCTGCCACTGTCGTCCCGGCTACCGCCTCATGTCTGACAGCAAAACATGTGATGATGTCAACGAGTGTGCAGAGTCACCCAGCGTGTGCAGTCAGGTCTGCGAAAACACTGTTGGCTCCTACGTGTGCAAGTGTGCTCCAGGATTTCTCAGGGAGCCGGATGGTCACAGTTGCCGTCAGAACAGCAACATTTCACCCTACCTCATCTTCAGCAACCGCTATTACCTGAGGAACCTGTCGACAGATGGGCAGGCCTACTCTCTCATTCTGCAGGGCCTCACCAGTGTGGTCGCCATGGACTTCGATCGTGTCGACAAGCGTCTCTATTGGATTGATGTGAGCCGCAGAGTGATAGAAAGGATGTCTTTTAATGGCAGTAACAGAGAGGTGGTGGTCAATGGAGTTCTGCATGGGGAGGGCCTTGCGGTTGACTGGATAGCCAGGAAACTCTACTGGGTGGACAGCTTCTTGGATTGTCTCAAAGTGTCAGAACTGGATGGCCGCTTTGTCAAGAAACTGGCTGAACACTGCGTCGATGCTAATAACACCTACTGCTTTGAAAACCCCAGAGGCATTGTGTTGCACCCCAAATATGGGTAAGGATAAGTCATAATAGAGCCCAATCAATATGTATGATTTGCCTTTTCTGCTATTTCCACCTTGGCTTATCACAACATATTAGTGACAATGTATGTCTAAATATTTTAAAATTTCAGTGTAATAAACTGCTAAAATAGTTTTACAGACAAAATTATTACATATAGTTGCCTTGCTACATCTTAATTCAGTTTAAATACACTTACATTTTATTGATAAAACCTATGAGTCTCTAATTTCCTAATAATTTTCTTGAAGGTTTCATGGTAAAATGTGAAATTTGACCTGCTGTGCACGGAAAAAAAAGACTAGGTCATACTAGCAATTAACTAGAATTAATTATTGGAAAATGTACAAATGAAACACTGTGCCTTTAGTATTTAAACAAGCAATAGGCTAATATTCCATTGTCAACAAGTGAAGTTCCAACCCACTGCTGGCTAGTAGTCATTACTAGGGCTTAACAGTTTATCAAAATATTACATTATGAACAAGTGTAATATCCAAATTGCAGGAGCAGCAATTTGTTGATGAAGGTAAAATGTGTCACAGCATACTATCAGTAACATTGTTGTGCTACAAAGATGCCCCAGCCTACACATAAGGGAACATGCTTGTTATTGTTATATGTATTTTTTTTCTGTAGGAAAGAATTGCCAAAATTACTATTTCCACAAAAATTGTGACTGATATCACAATTACAGTATCTGTCAAAAATAATTGCAACATGGGTCGCCCCGATAGCCTAACAGTTATGTCGCATGACCCAAGTGCGGAGGTGTAGCGGCTCTCCCGGGTTCGATTCCGACCTTGGGCGTTTACCGCATGTTCTTCCCCACTCTCTCCCATTTCCGACTCTATCCGCTGTCCTATCTAATAAAGGCATAAAAGGCCAAAAATAAATCTTAAAAAAAATAAAATAATCGCAACATGATTATTTCTTGCTTATTACTACATTATTACATGAGCACTCGTGGATCAGACCTTTATTGATTACTGCGGCTCATATAAACTGCAAAAAAAAGACATTTAGGCATTGTTACCATTTAAAAAATTGGATTTACGGCTTTAATTGTTACTGTCTCTTTTAATGATCATGTATTGTTATTTAATTCTCAAATATCCTACCCAAATACACTTGGCACAGCCCCTAAACTACAACCATTAGGCATTCTTACATAAATTCACATTCTCGAACGCTAAAGTCTCATCAGTGAGACTCTGATATGTGTAAAACAGTAATCTGAAGTAAATTTCTTTTCTTTCTGTTAGATTTGTGTACTGGACAGACTGGGGGGACAAAGCCTTTATAGGCCGTGTTGGGATGGATGGAACCAACAAAGCAGCAATTATCACCACAAAGATAGAGTGGCCCAACGGTATCACAATTGACTACACCAATGACAAGCTCTACTGGTCTGATGCTCACCTCAATTACATCGAGTAAGTGCATCAGAAAGTGGCATAATTCTTTTAGCATATTGTATAAGGACACTGGTAAACATTTGACTCTCATTTCTTTTGCCAGATACTCTGACTTGGATGGTCAGCACAGACACACAGTGTATGATGGAGATTTACCGCATCCATTTGCACTGACTGTGTTTGAGGACACTGTATATTGGACTGACTGGAACATGCGCACAGTGGAGAAAGGCAACAAATACGACGGTTCTGGTCGTGAAGCCCTGGTTAACACCACACACAGACCGTTTGACATCCATGTGTGCCATCCTTACAGACAGCCCATTGGTGAGTTAAAAATCTCAGAATTTCCATGTATTTAAAACGAGCATAACGAACAGTGCCTGGCCTGTATTTGCCCAGCTGTGGTGAACTGATATTGTCTGACCGACTGTGGTGCTTCCTCTGATAGTAAACAATCCCTGTGCGGTGAACAATGGAGGCTGCTCTCACCTGTGCTTGATCCGTCATGGGGGGCGAGAACACACCTGTGAGTGCCCCGACCATTTCCTGACTGTCCAAATAGGAGGTGTCACCCGATGCCTTCCCATGTGCACCAGCACCCAGTACAGATGTGCTAACAATGAACGGTTTGTCAAGATCTTTTTATGTGATATTTAAACATCAGTGTATCATTGTCTAACTAATTGCGATATATTAGTCAGAGTACCATTAACAAATAGACCACTGTTTGTTAATGGTTGATTGGTTGTTGTTGTCTAATGCCAGAATTTTTTATGACCATGTTTCTGTCACAAAATATCCCTCCTACTTACATCCTTAACATTCATACATTTTTATTTTATTTTTCTTTTCTGAGGAGTAATGAATTATCAGTCCATCCATAAATCCATCTGTCACTTCAAGAACTTTAAGTAAAGTCTTAAAACTCTTTATGCTGTCTTTGCATTGGAAGAACAGCGTCCCCTGGTGTTTGTGCCATCAATATAAACTAATCAGCCACAAAAATAAAACCACCTACCTACTATTGTGTTGGTCCCCCTTGTGCTGCCAAAATGGCTCTGACCTGTCAAAGCACGAGCTCCACAACACCTCCGAAAGTGTCCTGTCGTATCAGGCACCAAGACGTCAGCTGCAGATCCTTTAAGCCCTGGAAGTTGCAAGGTTGGGCCTCCATGGATTGGAATAATTTATCCAGCACCTCCCACAGATGTTCGATCGGATTGAGATTTGTGGAATTTGGAGGTCATGCCAACACCTGTTCGCAGTGTGGCAGCTGGCAGGTTGCAGGTGGCATTATCCCCTTTTTCTTTGGAATATTGTTGCCATGAAGGGGTATACATGGTCTACAACATGATCACATAGGTCAGAAATCCACATCAATGCTAGGACCCTATGTAACCCAGCAAAATATTGCCCAGAGCAACACAATGCCTTCACTGCTCTGCACTACCTGCACTTCTTGCAATACTGCATCCTGCTACCATCTCTTTCCCAAATAAACGATGCACATGCACCCAGCCATCTACATCATGTAAAAGAAAATGTGATTAATCAGTCCTAGCTACATTTTCATTTGCTCCGTGCTTCAGTTCTGACACTCATGTGCCCATTGTTAGCCTTCAGCAGTGGACAGAGGTTAACATGAGCACTTTGCGGCTGCGCAGTCCCATACACAGCATTCTGTGATGCACCTTGTGTTCTAACATTACCACACAAACCAGCCTTCACTCCCAACATGCATCAGTGAGCCTTGGGCATCCATGACCTTGTTGCTGGTTCTTAACTTGCCCTTTTTTTGGATCACTTTTGGTCAGTAGTAAACACTGCATGATGTGAACACCCCAGAAGACCTACTGTTTTGGAGACACTGTGACTATTTGGCCCTTATCAGAGTCACTCGGATCCTTATGCTCCACATTTGCTTCTTCCAACACCCTTCAAGAAATGACTGTTCACTTGCTACCTGATTCCACTTCATGACAGGTGCCATTGTAATGAGATAATTAATGTTATTTACCTCACTTTTTTGATGTTGTGGCTGATCAGTGTATATCATTTTTATGTATTCAATAACATTTTTCATAAAATGCTGTACTGTAAGGTCAGCCAAGGCAAGTGCACTTCTATTTAAATATGTACTTAGTAATGGTTCAGACATGTTGTATGTTGCATTTAACTTTCAAGCCCAGTTATATTTTTTCAGCTATTCTGAAAGTGGCATTTGGTCTGTAGGTGATATAATAAGTGTGAATGGGTAGAGGGAATTAAGGAATCTGTTTTGGAGTTTGTGCACTGGACTACATTATTCAGCACATGAGTTGATTACATAATGTAGAGCTAAACTTGCCCTACCTCTATTTCCACAGTTGTATTCCTATCTGGTGGAAATGTGATGGTCAGAGTGACTGCAGAGACGGCTCAGATGAGCCGTCCACCTGCCCGACTCGTCACTGCAGGCTCGGCCAGTTTCAGTGCAATGATGGAAACTGTACCAATCCACACTTCCTGTGTAATAGCAACCAGGACTGTCACGATGGCTCAGATGAAGATGCTGTGCTCTGTGGTTGGTTTAATTCTTTGCCATGTATTCTACGAGACTTGAATTAGTGGTTTTTACTTTTTTTTATGTTTGTGTTGTTCATATTTCTACTTTTCTTACGACCTCATGGTTGTTAAAACATATTTCTGTTTTCCTTCTAGCCACACACCAGTGTGAAAGCCACCAGTGGCAGTGTGCAAATAAGCGTTGCATCCCTGAGTCGTGGCAGTGCGATGGTGAGGATGACTGTGGTGATCAGTCTGATGAGGACTCTGCCCACTGCTCCACCAGGACCTGTCGCCCTGGACAATTCAAGTGCCGCAACGGACGCTGCATCCCGCAAAGCTGGAAATGTGATATTGATGATGATTGTGGTGACAACTCTGATGAACCTTTAGAGGAGTGCAGTAAGTAATTTACAGTTTCTTCCGTCTTTATTACACTACTTATGCATCTTTTTTAAGTATCTGAGAACATCATTTCATTCTGATGTGCATAAAAGTCATATTAGATTTAAGCTTTTCCTTCAGATGGAGACACACCTTAAATATACCGCAACTAACATAGATATTTTTTTAACTTATTTTTATATAACCTTTATTTAACCAGGACAAGGGTACCTGAGATTAGGAATCTCCTCTACAGGGGTGTCTTGGGTGAAACAGATTACAGACATATACTAATAAAATTAGATTTACATAAAGAGTGTATTACAGTGTCATGTAGTCACAAAAATATAGAGTCATCAATGACTATGATCAAGCGCAGCCAATGCAAGTCAATTATAACAATGTGTCTGCCTCTAAGTTAAGTAAAGTGTCATTTGTTAATTGACATTCATTTTATTTTCTTCACAGTGGGACCAGCATATCGATGCGACAACCATACAGAGTTTGACTGCAAGACCAACTACCGCTGTGTGCCCCTGTGGTCTGTCTGCAACGGCCACAATGACTGCAGAGACAACAGTGATGAGCAGGGCTGTGGTGAGTCTTCATCAAGTATCCTTGAGACAGTATTGAGGTCCAATTTCATGGTGGCAGTTACTTGAAGGTTGCTCATTAGTAGGATTCATCACACCACCAGGCCGCATGTTAAAACTTTACAGCTTGATCATTTCACATTTGGTGCTTGTCCACCGATGGTAAAGTTATTCTTGAGATCTCAGGATTGATGGAAACAAGAAATTTGCTCAAACAGTGAGTGAAGGGCAATTAGCCAACACCTCAGCCTCCTGTGGAACATTACACAGCGTGGTAGTGGGAGGTGCTGATGGAGAGCGTCTCACTACTCACCCTCCCCCACCGTTTACCTCTCCCTGAGAGCACCACAGATTTATGAGCTGTCCATTGGTATGAGTCTACATATATGTGTGTAAGTGTGTGTGTTGCTGCTCTCTCCTTGCGTGGGGGCAGGGTTCACACAAGTCTCTTTGTACTTGCTACGATCCAAATACACTCGCCGCGGCCCTCCCGTCTCTTATCGGAGGCCCTCACTCCATTAGTGCCATGCCTGCGCAGGAGGAGAGATCTGCGCTAATCTTCCTGTAAGAATGCCGCAGATGGGCCAGGTGGAGGGCTCGGAGGGCAGGACTAGCTAACACCGCGCTATCTTTGACCCCCAGCACTGTGTGGTAGAGACGGCTCAGACCAGCTCTGCTCAACTCCTCTCCCTTCTGTGCTTCTCATCTCCTGCAGTCTTATCCTCCACAGACATACACTGGCATGGATAGAGGTCACCCATCTGTCTTTGGCAGGCTGCTTGCCTCCCTCCATGACTTCTGCAGTTTAATTAAAAAACAAGATGTCTTTCATTTCAAACTGACATCTTATTATTACTTAAACGCTTAACAATTTCCTTTCATACCACACATGTGGTGTGCCTATTGATAAAACGATCTACTGAAATACCTCATCTTTTCTCATCTCCAATTGCTAGTTAGTCGTACAAAACGTCTTTAAAAGTGAGAAGATTTTCAGTCATCAATGTATCATTTTAATATTTAATATTCTATATATTGATGCCATTATAGTGACAAGATAATGAAAGAGAGCTTTTTACAGCAGTGAGACTGTGACTGTAATCCACAATATGTGGTACACTCACAGTTCATTAGCTACACTGGTTTATGCAGTCTGATACATCAGTCCTGTGACAAATCTAACCGTCATAGAGGTTATGCTGTTCAGTTTTTAACTAAACTCCTAGAAACTCAACTCTGAGTGTCAAAGTTACATATTTATACATCTTTTTTTCAATAAAATGAATCCCTTCCTGCCTTAACATGGCTTTGATGGAACTCATTTCAAATTTGGTGAACTTTGCCTCTTTTTAGTTTCACTGTTTTAAAATTTTGTTTACATGTAAATATTCATGTTTTTTTGTGTGATCATGCTCCTAACTTCCAAATATTTTCATGTAGCATCATGATAAGCTGTATTTGCTCAAAACAACAAACTTAGAGCAACGGCCTTGCCACACATGCAGCATTTTCCATTTTGCAGTGCCAGAGGTGTTGTTGAACTTGGAGTTCCAAATCTTACATTCCTCCAGCAAAGGATGCAAAGGCTAAGTGCTGGATGTGTATCACATAAAGTTGATCCAGTCAGCTGTAATCTGCTCTTTAAGTTAAAAAAAAGTTTTGTTAGTGCTTCATAGGCACGCTATATGAGAAGCCTTTATTTCAATGGGTATAATGGTGTAACATAGGGACTGCTTTAATGTACCTACTCCTCTCTCAGATGAAGTGACCTGTGATCCTAGTGGAGACTTCCGCTGCGACAATCATCGCTGCATCCCATTAAGATGGAGGTGTGACGGGGATGACGACTGTGGGGACAACTCCGATGAACGCAGCTGTGGTGAGTGATCTTCACTATCACAGACAAACACACATCCTTCAGTTGTGTTTGTTTTGATATCATCTAAGTGTCTCTTTAAGTAGGTTTACTGTGGGATTTTGCTGTAGCTCCGGCCCTGTGGATTGTCCACATAAGAAAGGAGTGTTGATGTCAAAGAATAGTCCTGCCATCATTTTATCAGACAGTGGGGAGGCTTTGCAAGAGGCTCGACACTTCTGCCCACAGTGGAGTGGTGAGAGATGTAGTCTTATCAGCTGCTAGAGAAACAGGCTGTCCTCGGTGTGTCAGAAAGAGGGAGTGAAGGAGTCTGTCACCTCTTGCCCTGGAGAATTTAAACATGTCTGAGAACATGCCAGTTATTAGGGATAATGTAGCTTCTCAAAGGAGAAGTGGTGGATGTTAAATTACAGTGGTGCAGCTCCCCATGTTGCTGCGCTGCTGATGCCAAGAGAGTTTTTCTCCAGTGAACTCATAAGCTCAGTGCAGAGTAACAACTGCACATACAGCTTTGGCTAATGGAGGGTTGTTTAAAGTCATAATATGAAAGAAAATAATACAGACCATTATGTGTTACAAATTTGAGAAATTTGTCAAAGCTGATCAGAGTAAGAGCAAAGAAATGACATACAAGCTTTTGACATCTTTTGATTTGTGTGTCTCTAATATGAGCATTTAGTAATGACAGAAATATAGTTCTGATTTTGCATGGTTTTCACATTTTTAATTTCTGTTTCCATGTTTTCTCCCAGCGCCACGCGCATGCACAGAGAGTGAGTTTCGTTGTGATAATCTGCGCTGCATTCCCGACCGTTGGGTCTGTGACCATGACAACGACTGTGAGGACAACTCGGATGAAAGGGACTGTGGTAAGTGGAGGCTCTTTGTTTTGGCTCAGAATCTGGCTGTTTGTGAGTAACGGAGGGCTGCACTAAACAAAGAGGCAATAAAACTTCACGTTTTGAAGCATAGACAGACAGGACCACCAACAGCCATTTATTCAAAAAGTTTATTCAGTCTGCTACAAATAAAAGATTTCTTCAATACACTGAGTACAGAAAGTCTCACTGAATTTTGCAAACCTAGAAGTTATTCTTGATGACATATGTGGAAAAAAAGGCATTTTTCATGTAGTAATAATAGTGCTTCATCATGTTTGTTGTTATGTTAAATACAGGTATATTTCATGGTCATTTTGTTGTTGCAGAGTTACGGACTTGTCATCCTGGCTACTTCCAGTGCGGCAGTGGACACTGTATCGCTGAACGTTTCAAATGCGATGGCAATGCTGACTGTCTGGACTACACAGACGAGACGTCATGTCGTAAGTGTCTCATATCATGTGATTTGCCTTGTGCAGGCTTTGGAAACATTTATTCTTTTTTTTTGGTTTCAGTAGGACTGATGAGTGTGAGTGCGTTTATTGATTTTTAGGTGTATAAGTGACCGATTTAGTTTGACAGAGTGTTTCTGATTTTCAGCACCCCGCTTTCCCAACGGCACATACTGCCCCCCCTTCCTGTTTGAATGCAAGAACCACGTTTGTGTCCAGCCTCACTGGAAATGTGACGGAGACAATGACTGCGGAGACAACTCGGACGAGGAGCTTCACCTCTGCTGTAAGAAGTAGCATGAACTCTAACACTCATTCTAATCTACATTCCACAAAACCAAATGTTATTACTTTTTGTGCCAGCTGTCAAACCCAGAATCATATTGATAGCATAACAACAAATAGCATATTAACTTACTATTTGTTTAGTATCTTCACAATAGGGTATTAGATTAAATATTTGAATATGCTGTAAGAGTTACTTCAGACTTACTGACTGTGTTCGTCCACAGTGGACATCCAGTGTGAAGCTCCATTCCGTTTCCGCTGTGACAACAACCGCTGCATCTACAGCCACGAGCTGTGTAACTCTGTTGATGACTGCGGTGATGGCTCTGATGAGAGGCAGGAAAACTGTAAGTACAGTTTTTGTCACAGAGGTCACTGTACTAATATTAAGAGGCTTCTAGAGTACAGTAATTCTATATCATTATCTATTAACTATATTTTTCAACATAATTAGATGCATGTGCAGCTTCTCTGAAGTTGATGTTTCTCTCCTTAGGTCAAAACCCCACACATGGACCCTGTACCGATGATGAGTACAAATGCAGTAACGGACAGTGCATCCCTCTGCAGTATGCCTGTGATGATTATGATGACTGTGGAGACCAGTCAGATGAGGTCGGCTGCCGTAAGTAACTTTAGCATCAAAAGAGTTAGAAAAAAGTAATTGCAGGATAAAATATTAGCATAACATACTCTAAGCTGGGCCGGCGGTAGCTGTGGGCAGGACTGTGTTCGGCCAATGAAGACATAGCACAAAAAATACCAGTATCATTTTTACCTTTTAAATGAATGGGTAGACTACAGCCCAGCTTCAAAGTCACCTGCTGCCTCTCAGAGAATGCAAAACAACTAAAAGCACTCAAGGACCCACTTCTCTTGAAAAGTCACACACTCAAAAGCATAACCTGCTCTAACACGTGAGGAGATTGGAAATAATTAGTGTTCTAAATGTTAGTTCAACTTCATTGTAATTTTTGTTTGTTATGCTTATTTGTGTCAAGGATCATATACAAAAATAGTAGTTTCAGAAAAAAGAAGAAATGTCTGCATCTTGCTTCACACCTGTAACCTTTTGGTTCCTAACCTGCTTCTCTTACCTCTGGCCTACAGACCCCACAAGTTGCCCACCTATTATCTTTACCAGTTCCCCTAATATACCAGGATAAAACCAGCCTTGACTCTAAGTAGTGTACATTTACCAATGTGAGTGCGCAGGTTAACATTCAATGCATATATTTGTTTTTATCTACTGTTATTCAGACCATGGCAGTGGGCACACATGCAGTGCCAACATCTGTGAGCACAACTGTACCGACCTGACAGAGGGAGGCTTCCTCTGCTCCTGCAGACCCGGTTACAAACCCAGAGGGACAGAAAGACACACATGTGAAGGTGAACAACACCCTCATTAGTCAGTCATCTACTTAACCCATGTAAACACTGACACTGAAGTATCCTTCTACATTCACTTCATGTTCTCTCTCTTTTTTCTCTTCTTTGTTTTTGGGGCGGGACAGATGTGAATGAGTGTGAGGTGTATGGGACGTGTCCTCAGGATTGCAAGAACACAAAGGGCAGTTACGAGTGTTTCTGTGCTGACGGCTTTCTCTCTTTTGGTGAACCGCATGGGACTGAATGTGCTGCTCAAGGTAAGAGCCTGACATTCACACATCAAAGAGGCTTCTTTAAAGATTTTTCTTTTTATTTCTCATTAAAGGCAAACTCTGAATTTAAAGCCTGAACAGAATTTATCACACCTCAATTTCTCTATAGGAAACCCACCAGTGCTGCTCTTGCCTGACAACGTTCGCATCCGTCGTTTCAACATGTCCTCTGAGCAGTATTCAGACTATGTGGACAACGCTGAGCACATCCAAGCCTTGGACTATCTGTGGGATCCAGAGCATGAAGGCCTCAGTAAGACTACAACTGCAGAGCTGTTAATGTAGCTGTTAGCCGCAATGAATAAAAAAAAATAAAAAATCTCCAACAGTGAATAATCTTTCCCCTGGTGTGTTTTAGGTATTGTTTACTGGACAGTTCTGGGTCGGGGATCTCAGTTTGGCTCAATCAAACGTGCCTATATGACCACATTCAATGATTATGGCAACAATCCAGTAAAGGAAGTGGACTTGAACCTGAGATACATTGCAAATCCTGATGGCATTGCTGTAGACTGGGTTGGCAGGTAATTATTGCTTCACATTTCTTCTCTAGAATTTGTGTAAATCTTGTTCACATTTACTCAGTGTTTTTAATCACTGTTCACAGGCACATTTACTGGACAGATTCGGGGACAAATCGAATTGAAGTGGCCAAACTGGATGGACGGTACAGAAAGTGGTTGATCCACACTGACCTGGACCAGCCTGCTGCGATTGTTGTGAATCCATCACTGGGGTATGTAGCTGTATAACTATTGTTTTAGAAGGAATGTGTTGCATTCAATGTTAATTCCTTTGCACATCATAAAAAAGCTTTGGAAAATAATGTCTGCGGTTGCTTCTGGGCAGGATGATGTACTGGACAGACTGGGGCAGGAAACCCAGGATAGAGTCAGCGTGGATGGACGGTCAGCACAGAGAGGTGCTGGTGAGAGAGGAGGACCTGGGCTGGCCTACTGGACTGGCTCTGGACTATTTGAATGGAGACAGAATCTACTGGTGTGACTCCAAAGAAAACATCATTGAGTCCATGAAGCCCGATGGCACAGACAGGAAGATCATCATATCAGGAGGTCAGAACACTAAGATGTAGGGTACCTGGTCTGCAGACATGCAATGAGATTACGCACGTTTAATAGGCAGACACTGACTGTATTCAGTGTTTGATTTAAATCTGTAAACCCCAAAACACGCTCCAGGCAGGCTTGAATGGTACGTTGTCTTAAAAGAATCATCAAAATGACGCCATTTATCACAGCCAGATGCTGTATGGTCCTTGAAGTAAGTATCTGTGACATACTGTTCTGTTGGGAACCCTTCGATGTAAGCTTAACATTTTGATATTTCATCAAAATCACTTTATTCTACATGTCTTATTTAAACATTTAAACTGTTTGCTCTAACCAGCTTCTGTAAAAACACAAAAAATCAGGGCTCCTCAGCACAACTGGGAAGCCATCAGTGACTCATCTGTTACCAAAACTCGCTCGACAAAAAATTGTTTTTGGCTGAGCTGGACTGAACTGCAGGCTTTGCTTACACAGAGCAGACAGAAAACAAGTATGGAAACAAAATTGTACCGCACAAAATACTTTTTGGACTTCTCTCTACTTACAGCCATGATTGTACTGCTCCCAAAGAGCTGCAGGACTTTCTATTGCTGTGAAAAATGAACCTACATTAAGTAAAGATGTGACAGAAACAGAAGAACCCAGAAACTGTTTGGGGTTTAGAGGGTTAAATCCAAGTAAAAGTGATTAATGAATACAAAATGTGTTTTGCTCTGTCCCAGACATTGGACATCCCTACAGTTTGGACATCTTTGAGGGACATGTGTACTGGACGACGAAAGAGAAAGGTGAAGTGTGGAAGACGAACAAGTTTGGGAGAGGAAATAAAGTCAAAGTTCTAACCATCAACCCGTGGCTGACACAAGTCCGCATTTACCAGGAGCACCGACACAACCAGTCAGGTCAGAACACAGAGGAACTTGTGTAATGTTTGTGAAGATTTTACTTTTCTATGTCTGATTCAACAGTTCGCAAAAAACTCATATTGAGTTATTGCTGACACACTCGTGACTTTAAATCAGAGAATGTGACCTTTTTGCCTTTACCATGTTACATGAATTAAACAATGTAATATTTATAGGAAAAATAGTGGTGGTCCCTTTTATCCACCTACTCAGTCTTTGTAAACCTGCATTATTTTTTCTTTGTGCAACAGTATTTGAGAGAAGAAATGATAAATGTACTTTATAAATAATAGAGACTTGATTTGATTTGATGAGATGTTTTTTTTTTTTTTTAGTGAATCATTATTAAGCCTCACTGAGATAACAAATATCCTTTTCAAGTGTGTCCTGGCAGAAAGGCTACTATAACAATGAAATACAGACAACTTGAACAGAAAACTTGAGCAACTTGAACTTAAACAGAACTGTGATATTTCTTTGGTACAATCAAATAAAATATTTTATCCTAGAAACAGCCTAAATGCTGCCTTAAAATGAACTGAAGACATAAAAAGTAAGCTCACTAAAGGAGGGTAATATATTAAGATTGCAAAGCGTTGTAAAACATTTCCAGACAGAAGAGAGAGCACTCAAAAATAATTTGAATTCACACAGACACCAAATTTTCGCAGTTTTAAAAGCAGCTGCTAAAGGCTCCTGTCAGAGAGAGCAGCAAACATGAAAGCTCTTCTGTCTGTATTTAGTAAAAATTTGACATGGAAGCCCAGTTTCTGGGTGTTCGGCTGATTTGTGGATGAGCTGTAATCAAAAACTGCTCTGAAATGCGTTACCAACTATTAGTTCACTTCCAAGTAAATTTTCTTTTGCTAACAGTGTTGCTGTTTATGCTCTGTCCTCTTTAGTGCCAAACCCCTGTAAGAATGTGTGCAGCCATCTGTGTCTCCTCCGGCCTGGTGGATACACCTGCGCCTGCCCACAAGGCTCCTCACCTGTGGAGTTTGACTCCAATGAATGTGACGCAGGTAAACAACCACAACAGCACTGCATGTACTGCCTGCACTCTTGTCTTAACTGTGATGTGGCATTCATCAGCCTGTTCTCCTCATGTGCCTGGCTGCTCCTGTGTGGTTTTGTGAGACTGTGGTGTGATATTGTTTTGTTGTTTCTCTACGTTTGATTCTCCGTATGCTTGGCTTTTTGCTCCTGCAGCCATTGAGGCTCCTGTTGCAATGCCCCTTGCATGTAGATGCATGAATGGTGGAACCTGCTACACTGATGAAGGGGGTCAGCCCAAGTGCAAGTGAGTTTAGTGTCTGGTGCCATTTTTACCCATGAAAGACTGCCCATCAGTCATTCTCAATAATATCCAATACGTCATTCCACTATTTATTTTGTTGTTGTACCTTGTAAGTTGTTGAAGATTTGTTGTTGTGTGACATCATGATTTTGTGTAGATGTCCATATGGCTACATGGGCAGTTACTGTGAGATGGGGAAGTCAAGGGGCGCCCCAGCAGGAACAGGTACAGTAATTTAAATGTTAATCTAACCTTTTATTTATTCTTTTATTGTATTATGCATTTTCCTAACAAGTTAGGCTGAATTTATCTTTCTTAAAAACCTGTGGAAGTCCTTCATACATGCAAATATACTGTGTTTAACATGTGGGAGCTGCTGTGCAGTAGCGCAGTCATGAGCTGCTGACATTGCTGCTGCAGACAGAGGCTAAACATGATGCTTATCTAACTAAAAGTTACTCAGGCCAAGAAAACACTCTGGATCAGCATTTGCTGAAGATGTTAAGTGATTAAGATCACACGTTTCCTAAATAAATACCCAACAATCGATCAAAGTTTAACTGCACCAAATAGGCCATCCAAAAGTCCTTTAATGGACTACTTAGCCAAATATTATTAGAGGTGTTAATGATCTTCACCTCACCTGCACATGTCCCATAACCACCCAACTCAGTGTTTAACGCTTCTTCTTTAGCCGTGGCTGTTCTACTGGCCGTCATTATCATCCTGATTACTGGAGCTTTGGCAGTCGGGGTTTTCCTCAACTACAAACGAACAGGCTCTTTCATCCCCTCCATGCCCAAACTACCCAGGTATCTGTCACTTCTGTTCAGCACGTTTTTAATAGTTGAAACTGCACTGAAGCTCACAGTAAGTCAGTCGGATCAAAGTTCAGGTTGGAGTGTTTTGTTTTTGTCCAGCCTCAGCAGCCTGGTGAAGTCCGCTGACACGGGGAATGGGGTAACGTTTCGCTCCGGTGATAATGTGGATCTCGGACCGTCACACATTGGAGTGTCATTCATTGACACGGCCATGCAGATGGTGAGTTCACGTGTCACTAAAAGCATGCTATCAGCAGTTTTGACTCAGGTTCTCAGTCATTTGTGGTACTTATTGACACCTTTTAATATTAACATAACCTCCAAAACTGCTTGCATGCTCAGCGGTTGTCAACCAGAGGCTGACAAATCAACAGTGTATCTGTTGAAGTTTAATAATGTACGTAAACACAATCTCACCAGTGAAATATCCCCATAGGATGATAATTTTGCCATGGAAGCTGGGAGACAGCCAATCACATTTGAGAACCCGCTTTATGCCACTGCTCCTGTGTCCGGTGATCCTGCTGTCATTCATGCAACACAGGTACTCAAATAGATAAATGAATGTTTTTCTTTCATGCCATACTGTTTAAACAACTCAGCATATGTTGAATGACATGACATACAATAACATCACATATAAACTAAGACATTTGATATTATAGCTTAAAAAACATCGTCTCTACACACCGCATATTGTACAGCATCGTTCATCAGTAAGTAATAACCTTAAAGTAGACCTTAAAACTATCTGGTATGAACAAATTAAACAGAATTTTAAAAAAAAATAGATATATTGAATATATAGACACAACCTGCCAAAGTATGAGATTTCTGCTCAAGATAACAATATTAAGACTTGAAAGGTAAAGTTAGTGACTCCAGTCCAAAAGTTTTTGTCTCTTTATGGGTCACTAACTGTCCATTCTGTGTGTGTAATGAAAAAAAAAATGCAGTGTTTGTACAGAGTCCTGGAAACAAACAAAGTTAGTCGGACTGATTCACACAGCATGATTTCAGCGTGTCCCATAAATGCAGCGGGAGTAGGAGAGACGGTGAACCTACTTTAAATCTGCTAACTAGTTAAACATCAACAATCTTTTTCCAGAATCACAGACTCTATATTTAAGGTATACATTGAAGGTGTACAATTTAAAGTTGTACAGTAAGCAAAATATTAATTTATATTAAAAAACAAGAGATAGAATAAGCTTGCACTGCTGTCTTAGAACCGTTTATGATCAAAATGTAATTTTAATGTTGAATAAAAGAAGAATGCTGAGGTACTTGAACTTTTTTTGTGCAGATAATTGTTTCTCACCATCTGTAACGTATTCATTGTGTATAGGCCTCCTGATAATTGAACAATTGAGCTCAGAATGCACCTACAATTGATATTCAGTTCAATTTTATTTATACGGCACCAATTCACAGCATAAGTCATCTCAGGGCGCTTCACATAGTGACATAAAGACCTTACAATATTGTAAAAACCTCGACATGACATCTTACGTTTTTGCTTTGAAACAGGTGACTGTGAATGTGAGCGGTGAGCAGTTGGAGAACAACTTTGTGAACCCGGCATACCGTGGAAATCAGAGCGTCGGCATCGTGAACACGACTTCTGTCAGCGCCAAACCTGTTCAGGTGAGTGTCTTACATACAGTATGTCCACATATATCTACTGCATGTAACCTCAAAAGAGAGGCATCCCCACACTGACTATGTTTGTTTGCAGGAGTCAAAGTGGAGCTTATTCAAGCGAAAATTAAAGCCAAGCACCACATTTGAAAACCCTTCATATTCAGAGGTAGGTTTGGATCCCAATGAAAATCCTCTTTGCAGACATCAAACAGAAATTTCAGATGTTACTGTTTGTACCCGTTTGTGTTGTTTTGCAGATGAAGGATGAAAAGCCTGTAGGCAGCAGTGGGGAGTCTTCTGCCCCTGAGCCCTCTCCATTCGTCCCCTCTGCCAAACCTCCGAAGAGGGATCGTCCCAGCACCTTTTCACCGACCGAGGACAGTTTCAAAGACACAGCCAACCTTGTCAAAGAAGACAGCGACGTATAACCCCTCTCTCACAGATGGGAATCGAAAAAGAAACACACTTTGCACAGAATTTATTTTTTTATGCAGCCTGTGTACAAAACTCAAATTGTTGTAGGAAAGAGGAATACATTTCTATAGAATGAAGAAAAAAGTCATCTGTGACTATGCCTTCTGACATTTCTTATGCCAATTCTTGTGTTGATGTTTGTTTTTCTTTATTCTGATGTACAATATGTATATCTTTGCACTGAAGCTGCTGATAGAAATGTTAATAAATATGTTGTATATTTGTAAATTTGAACAGTAAGATTTTGTCTGAAATAGATCCTAAATAGTTCAACATAAACACAATATAACACATATAAAAGGTGAGCTGCATTCTGAATGTACAGTACTTATATGATCAGAGGTTATTAGAGAAATGTGTTGGGTAAGGATTTTTTTTTTTTTGCCACTGAACAAAACTGAAGATGTTTTTACTTCATCTTGTATGTTTATATACCTCATTTCAGGGCTGACAAATTAAAGCAGAACAAAAGAAATTGGATTTAAATTCATGCCATTAATTTTTTAACAATATCTGCTACGTTATAAACAGAAACATGAGCTAAAATATGTGTGCGAAGCATACTGATTGTACCTAATCAAACTCATCTCTACCTTATGTTTCCCAGCTGTGTGACTTTGAATCAACATGATCGTTTATTAGTAATGATATTGGAACAAATAATGGCCTAAATAGATTGGAAACTTGAAGGTGCCTGTGTCTGTTGCATGGATGTGTAGTTTATGAAAAGCAACACAAGACCTGAGGATGCAGAGGAAGGCGTTTTATAAACAAAGTGAATGAATTCTTTACAGATTGATTTATTTTGTATCATAATGAGGACAAATAAAAGCTGTATCTGTGATCATCCAGAGCATGACGCCCATATGGATTAAATTTCCGCTGCTGAGACATGAATGAATAAATTTCCTATTTTGTAACACAGTCTCGATGCGTTTTTTGTACCTTATTGTTAATTCATGTTTTCACATATACACACTGCTAACAGGGAAAATCACACAGTCATACAAACTATTTTACAGTGGTAGTAAAAGATGTTGCTGCTCAGATGTTTCTCTCATCTTTAGGTGAAGGGAGAAGCACGTTGATTACAAAGTCTGACACGAATGAAGGGAGGTAGGACAGAGGGATCCAGAAAAGCTTAGCGTCCCAGCCTGCTGTGTAACGTGTGCGAGGGAATCGAGCTGTCAGTGCGTGCTCCATGCACCTGGTCACCTTAGAGATATCTGGACTGCACAAGATGCCCATGGAGAAGTCCTGAGCTTTAACATCTGACAGAAAACAAATGGAAGGAGTCATTTAAAACATTTATTTGACCCAGTTTCTGTTGCTACATTCACTGCACTTGTACTCACAGTCATTGAAGTACGTAGTTCCATATGAGTCTTTAACTTCTTGAGGGAGGCGAGTCCAAAGCCTCTTCAGGTCAGCATCAATCAGATCCACACGGGTCACATTTGTCTTGAAGAAACCAGGTTCAATGATGCTCACTTTGATCCCAAAGTGTTGCATGTCCCTCCTGAGCAGATGAAGTAGACAATGTGTTTCTTTAAAGCAAGTTTACTGAGCATTTTTCAAGTTTACTTTGTGGTACTTGAACTTTACTTGAGTATTTGCTACTTGATACTTCCACTCTACTAGATTTCAGAGGGAAATACTTAGTCTTTGTAAGGTTTTACTTATTTAAAATGTGACTAGTTTATGAAATATTATGCGCAACAAAGACTAAACCAGTGATTGTGTCCACTTTCAGCCTCTTGACATGCTTCAGATGACTGAGTTGTTTGCAGTTTCACTAAAGAGTAAAAACTAAAATAAATTTCTGGAGCTGAATATCTTTTTTTTTCTATCCACTCACACCCCTTCAGATTTGTGAATCACTGGACTAATTAACAGTAATTACAGTAAGTAAGTAACAGTGATTTAGAGGGAGTGGTGACCTAGTGGTTTGTGAAGCAAACTTGTAACTGGTGGGTCGCCGGTTCGAGTCCCCGGACTGGCAAGAGGTTGAGGTGGGAAAGTGAGAGCGACTGCTTTTCCCAGTCACCACCACTGTGGGCCCTTGAGCAAGGCCCTTAAGCCCTGACTAACCCCCCGGGCACTGCACTGTGGCAGCACACTGCTCCTAGTTAAGGTTAACTTTGAATAGGATGGGTCAAATTGCAGAAAGAAGGAATTTCTCCAAGGGGATCAATAAAAAAGGTTAGATTATTATAATTAAAAGTGCTTCACTGATGCTTCTGCATTTAGAGTGCAATAATTTAACATAAAATGTCTACCTACAGAACAAGTAATATTGTTTATGTACATTTTGTTGATAATATTTCCATGTTTTTTCTCATTTTTGAAGTTGGAAAAACTGTTTTATTCTTACTGTAGTGAGTGTTTCAATATTTTAGTTAATATTTTGTGATCTTACACTGAAAAACAAAAACCTACAAGAAAAAACTGTAAGAGTCACTGATGATCTTTTCCACTTGCTACTCAGATGCTTGCTACCCATTATGCAGAAAGTTCATAATGGACTCCCAGAACCCAATGAGTTTAATTGGCCACCAGGTTTTACTTCCCTGTAGTGACACTTCAAGTTGTTGGCTTTTGAATAAGTATGGCTTTTGACTGCTGTCTGTAAGGCAACTTGCAGGGCCATTAAACCTTTACTCTAAAGGAACTACAGTTAATTTTCTCTACTGACACGTCTACAGTGTATCTTGATCCGAAGTGATCTGTGATGAATCAGTTTTATACCTGAGGCTGTCAGAAAAGGCCTCCACTCCCCACTTGGACAGACAGTATCCTCCACCAGTCAGAGACAGTCGGCCCAGAATACTGGCCACGTTCACCACTCTGCCCTGGGCTTTCTTCAGGAGAGGCAGAAACTGGAGCGTCACGTCAATGACTCCTATTAAATTCACATCCAAAACTTTTTTGAAATCTTCTAACTCCATCCATTCTGTTGGGCCGATGGGCACCGACCTGCCTGCATTATTCACCAGCCCCCACAGACCTGCAGAGAGAAGGGAGATAGAATAACATATTATCAGCAGAAATTAACTTCATTTATCTTAACAGATTTAACTGCCTACAGCTCATGAACAGATTAATGAACAGGCACAGGGGCCAAAGGAGGCAGGGCCCCAGAAAGAGAAAATGGGGATGCAAGAGATGTAAAATGACCACAAAACAGCAACAAAAAGAGGCAAAAAGTCAAAATGTGACATAAAACAACCACATAGAGAAATAAAATGATCACAGAGACAGTAACAATATGCAAAATGAAACTGAAAGAGACACAGAGTAGCTATAGAGAGACACAAAACGACCAAAATGTAACACAAAATGACCACAAAGAGACACAGAGAAACAAAATGACCAAAATGAGACAGAAAAGAAATCCAGCGTGTCCCACAAAAGAGATGCAAAACAATCAAAATGAGACACAAAGTATCCCAAGTGTGACACAAAGGACCTCGAAGACACAGAATGGCTACAAAAAGATGCAAAACAATTAAAAGTGACACAAAATAACCAAAATAATACAAAAAAGATTACCACAAAGAGACAATATGGCAACAAAGAGATGCAAAACAACTAAAATGTGACACAAAACAACCACAGAAAGACAGAGTGGCTACAAATTGATGGAAAACAAACTGACCAAAATGGGACAGAAAAATGACCAGAGATGACATAGATGTGAAATGTGAAAAACCCCAGAGAGACAAAATGACAAAACAACCACAGAGAGACACAGAATTGCTACAAAGCGATGCAAAGTGGCCAAAACAAGACGCAAAGTTACCCGAATGTGACACAAATGCTCCAAAGACACACAGAGTGATTACTAAGAGATGCAAAACAATCTAAATGTGACACAAAATGAGCACAAAGAGAGGTAGAGATGCAGTATTACCAAAGTGAGTGAGTGTCAGAAAAAGACATGCAAAACAACCAAATGAGACACAAAGAAACCAAAGTGTGACACAAATGACCTCAAGAAAACACAGAGTGACAACAAAGAGATGCCAAACAACCAAAATGAGACAAAATGACCAAAATGGGACAAAGAAATGACCACAAAGAGATGTGAAGTTATACAAAACATCTGCAAGACAAAAAACAATACAAATCACATCTGGGTGGTTTTTTTACTCTGGCCTCTGACTGATATGTGTACGGAGCCCCTAAAGGGACATTGAACGAAATTTTTTTTTTAATGTAGTTTCTCGTGCGCACGGGAAACTTTCTCGTGCGCACGCGAAACTATCTCGTGCGCACGCGAAACTTTCAGCGTGCTCACGAGAAACTATCTCGTGCGCACGCGAAACTTTCACGTGCGCACGCGAAACTTTCTCGTGCTCACGAGATAGTTTCTCGTGCTCACGAGATAGTTTCCGGCATTAATAACTCATTAGCGATACGTTGTCAAAAAATAAACGATGCCTCTTTCCCATCGTTGTAAGGCAGACAATGTGCTACAAGCCCAGTTTGATCAAAAGTAGCTCTCTGTCAAGCTGCAGAAATAACATTGGTGTCTATGTGCGGCCGGTTTCGCGTGCGCACGAGAAAGTTTTCGCGTGCGCACGAGAAAGTTTTCGCGTGCGCACGAGATAGTTTCTCGTGCGCACGAGATAGTTTCTCGTGAGCACGAGATAGTTTCGCGTGCGCACGAGATAGTTTCTCGTGAGCACGAGATAGTTTCGCGTGCGCACGAGATAGTTTTCTCGTGCTCACGAGAAACTACATTAAAAAAAATTATGCCGATGTCCCTTTAGGGGCTCCGTAGTAAAGTTATCAAGTGAACTGTTCAAATCCTTCCAGTTCCAGTCCTTTGAAACACTGAGTGGTGGTGAATCATTTCTGCCAGCTACTGATGTTCTGATGTTGTGCTGTTGTTCTCAGGAGCAGTCCTCTCTGCACTCAGGAGGAGAACCACAGGAGACCTGCTGGCAGAGGATCCCAACCTGTGCTTCTCCCTGAGAGAGAACGACGAGCAGCGGCAGCTTTTGTGCAACGACCGCAGGAGCAAGTTCAACTTCAACCCGTTTGGCCTCCGCTTCGGGAAACGCTACATCCACAGAAGAGCCGTTCAAAGAGCCAGGACCAATAAGTTTCCCCCCTTTTCTCTGTGGTCGCGAGAACTGGAGGTGCCCACCTGAAACAGATGCTTCCTCTGAGGAATTGTGTGATTTGTAGTGAAAAGTGAACCTGTGACAAAAACCTTTTCATATGTGTTCAAAACTGCCTCGACTTCTGATAAAACAGTGTTTCCCTGAATAAAACTTTTGTACCTATCTTTGGTGTGAACTTATTTAAGGTCTACAGTGGAGTTATGAGGAGCTAAACTATGAAAACGAATAGTTAGAAGAGGACAAATGATGCCTGAGACAACATCAGTGTTTACTCCTTCTCATCTCAGTAGGTACTGAGAAATGCAAGTTGGTTTCTTGGGCTTTTAGAAAGACATTCCTCAAGTAGTTTGGGGAAATTCAATAAAAGCATAACTGTAATGTTCAGCAGTGGCTTAATGCACCCACAAGATGTCCCTGCAGTGCCTTTATGATGACACTACAGCCACCATGCAGCAGCTGGATACAGGAGGCCTGGCTGTGCAGGTCAGCATGATTCAGGTTTATATAGAGTACAAATAATAACACAATAGATACATCAAATACAACATTACTCAAATAACAAGTATTATTCAAATTTGTTGTGAGGGCTCACCAAACAACTCTTGAGGGATCACCAACTAGACTACGGAAGCCCTAAGCGGCCATGGTTCAACTTCATTTTTTCACTCAGTTTTCTCAGGAAAACGAGATAAATCGTTTTCTCGTTATAACATGTTAGTTTTCCGGTGAGGTAGAAAGCGAAACCAACCCACCAGACCACTGTTAAGGACAATACCATGTATCCGCAGACTTGCAAAAGTACAAACAAACACATGAACAGACTTAACTTGCCTCATTAGAGTGTGTAGCTGCAGTAGAGCACATCCAGGCCTGTTGTTTTAAAGTATGTTTATCAGAATGCTTTGATAACCCACTTAGCACATTTACACATGTAAATGAAGACTATAGCTTTTCACTAAATGTAGATCCTGAGTTTAAAGAACTCATCAGTCCTATATCTTATCAACAAGCGATTAAGGGACCTTGTGTCCTTTGGAGATCACAAGTTAAGAACTTCAAACTTCAATTCCTAAAATGGCACATTTTATTTTACCACGAAAAGACTTGTTACAGGTTGTAACCTTAAGAGGGATGTGAATCGTCATTTTTACATAAATGAAACACTCACTTGCAAACAGAGCCCTTCATCAGGTTCCACTTTATTAAGTTACACATTGCTGTGTTCAACATAGTTTACAACACAAGGTCAGACAACCTGTACTGATGTTTAAAAATCAACCCCAGCTGGACGTTTCCACTCTGAGGGCCACTCCACCTCCCATTCCTTACACTCCCAATGTCACATTTCACTATGTGTCGACCTAAGTTTGCAGTCATGTGTCTGCTGGGGACAAAGGCTGGAGAAAAACATGTCTGTTTAGACCAGTGGTTCCCAACCTTATTGGTCCGTGACTCCATTTTGACATCACACATTTCTGGCAACCCCAGAATTTCTAGAATTAGTTTTTGATCAAAGATGTCCGTTGCATATGCAAGGAGAAACATTTTCTGCTGGTCACACAGGAAGTCAACAAAATCTGTTTTTTTTTTCACATCCATGGAAAACGATAACAGTTTGTTTCTTATGGAGCTAAAACAGAGACAGTCTAGGTTGTCATTGAAATAAGAACTTGTCATTGAAAATAAAGACTTTTTTTTCTTTGTGTGTCAGGTTGAAACAAAAGAACTGAAGTAGTGGGAACTGTAAAGTCACGTGATCTCAGCCTTCAATCAAGATGCACCAGTTCAGATATTTT
>OMNN01101484.1:0-27554 GCA_900302755.1 Chromis chromis
GCCTAAAACGCCGGCGTTTTAGGCGTCGGTGTGCGCGGGAGGCGGCTAGCTCCCCCGCCGCTAAAACGCCGGCGTTTTAGGCGTCGGTGTGCGCGGGAGGCGGCTAGCTCCCCCGCCGCTAAAACGCCGGTTATCAGGTTTTCTATGGATTATTGAGAAACCTCTCGAATGTTCCTGCCGCCCACAGCTGAGCTGAGACCGCTGACACCTGCAGACAGAGAGCTGCTATCAGTCATATCAATAATTAAAATATTTCTGAATAAACATTCACTCCGCAGGAAACATCTGTTTCTTGACTCGCTGCTGTCAAAGAGTCGAAAACGGCTCCATAGCAATGAATATATTTTGGATGTCAAGCTTCTCATTAGCACCTGTGCATAAAGAGGCGTCAATGGCTGCAAATTACGTAATTGCTGATTACATAACTTTCAAATCAAGAACACCGCTCAGTCAAAAGTGGCTTGAAGTGGCACTCAAGGTCTTTCTGCTGCCTTCAGCCATATGGCTCTTTCCCATAGCAGGGTTGTTTTTTTTTCCCTTTTAACTTCCTGACCTTGAGAAGTTAGAAATGTAAAGTGCAGGATAGGAGTATATAAAGAGTACAGCGTGGGCTTTCTCTTACATTCAGGCATCATGAAGGCCGTGGTTTTCCTGGCTCTGCTCGGGGCTGCATGTAAGAGACAGTTTCACTCTTCTTTCATAAACACATCACTATTCTGACTATAAAGATTTCATAAAGGATTGTTCCTCTACAGCCCTTTCTATATTTGGTAGAGATTTTTGGAAACTGCTCATTTTTGGCTACTCTTAATTATTTCCATTGTTTTCGTCGTGTCTTTCTGAATCATCTGCTCTTTCAGTTGCTGCAGCTGACGATGAGAAGGTTGTTGGAGGCTACGAGTGTCCCGGACACTCTGTTCCCTACCAGGTGTCTCTGAATGCTGGGTATCATTTTTGTGGTGGATCCCTCATCTCCAGCCAGTGGGTGGTGTCTGCTGCTCACTGCTACAAGTCGTAAGTACAGGGGGTTACATTTTCAAAAGGCTGTTTTAGTTGAAACACCCACTGAAACCAACTATGGTGCCATGCAAGTTGTGTTAGAAAGCAAATCAATTTTTATATTCAGGGTTTTCCTGTGAAACTGAAAATCTGGGATCTTGGGTGACAGAAAAAATGTGTAAAAAGACAAAAAACAATGAAAATAATGGCGTGTATCTGTAAAATAATTATTATATAGATTATATTTTTTTAGCAGCTTTAAATATAGTAAAACTGTATAATTTTACAGTCAAACACTGTAAAGGACAAATGAGAATATAGAAATACAGATTTTAGTTTTTTGTTTTTACAGTAAACATATGAATTAATACTTTCTACTAAATAACTAAAAACTAAATATGTAACTTTGACACACAAACATGAGTCTTTGGAGAGGGGCTGCAGCTGCTATGAAGCTGTGCCATTAGAGGAATGTTGAGCTGAAGCCACTCACTAACTTATTGTCTTTAAATTAAATCACTATTTGATTTATTCATTAAATAAATGAACACAGTTCCCAAGAAACACCACTGTAGGCCTGTGTCTGCTATGGTAAGATGTGACATTTAACAAAAGAAAGTGATAAATATTCCTATTGCTAAGTAAAATTTTAGTTAATGAAAACTAAATGCTATGGAAATGTGCAAGAAGAGGTTCCTATAAAAACACAATGTTCAGCTGAATTAAGCAACTAACATGCAAAAGGTAATTTATTTTTCAATCCTTTGTAGGCCTATGTATTATATGTGACATGTGACCTTTTAAAGACAATCGTAAGAAATAAAACCAATCCTTAGCTTGCTAGTTGCTCTGGTCTGACCAAAGTCCTCATAGGCAAGTCTCACCACCAGACTGTTATTTTGGGTTAACAGGCTCCCATTTAAATGAATGGGGAATTGCAATTCCAATGCTCATAGGACATAAAAACAGTTTAGAACCACCTGTCAAATCAGATTTTAAGAAATGCTTAAAAAGTTAAGGTTAAGCAAAGTTTTTAAAAGCATTTTTCTATACTTCTACTACCCATGTGCACAGTTTCACAGGACTGTGATTGCAACAACATAATTGATTGGATGTTTCCCTATTCAGCAGATGATTGGCTCTTTTGGTGGAAGGGGCGGGACCTGTGTCTTTTAACTGCCATCTTTGGGGTTACAGAAATCTCCCATAGATTTCTATTTAGGATTCTTGAAAGTTTCTCCCTTTTAGCATCTTGGTGACAAACACTGGCAGACTCTTGTATCTATTGCTTTGTATGTGACTATACTGACCCAGCCACAGTGACTGCTGTTCAACAAATACTATACACCAATCAGCCACAACATTATGACCACTGACAGGTGAAGTGAATCACATTGATCATGTTGGTACTATGTGGTGTTCTGCTGGAAAACCTTGGATTTTACCATCCATGTTGATGAGACTTAGACACCCAAATAAACATTGTCCCAGAACAAACACACTCCCTCATGCAAATGGAAATCCCAAATGTCACTGGCCTACCCCTGCAGGAAAATGCACCCCACCACATGGCATCAAACAATCAGGAACATGTTGAGGAACATGACAATGGCCCAAGATGTTGATTTGACCTCCAAACTTCCTAGACCCCATTCTGATCAAGCATCAACAGGATGCAGTGGAACAAGTTTGATTGACAGAGGCCCCACTGCACAAGCCAGAGTACCAAAAGGATCCACTGCCAACGTCCTGGTGCCAGACCCCATAGGACACCCTGAGAGGTCCTCTTGTCCATGCATAATGGTTCAGAGCATTTTAAGGGGGACCAACACAATATTAGGCAGGTGGTCATAATGTAATGCCTGATACCATAATTTAGCATTAAAGATCTGATATGGCGAAAATCTATTTTATTATGTTTTGCGGTTGTTATAAACTTGGAGATGTAAAATAAAAGCTGTTAAGATATGAAGATGTTCCTGAAAGGGGCAGGAACAGTGGTTGTCAGAGCAAAACAGACTGTTTAGAATAGCCCTAACACCAGGAGTTATACAGTCATGGTGAGATGAATCTTTGCAGTGTTTTGAGCTGAAACACTGAAAGACACACTATGCGGACATGTGAAATTTGCAATAATTTTGTGGTAAATTGGTGCAATATGGGACCTTTAATTGATCAAAATGCATAAAAAAAAAAAAAATCTAAAACATGCTTCTTGTCCCACAGTGCCTACATCTTCTTGTAACGGGCTTGAATTGACGTTACCGAGAAGTCTGCAGTCATCGCTGGAGGAGCAGGTCTGCCTCATCGCTACTGTACGATTAGTCACTCCACAGTTTCTAAAGGTAAGAAAGGCTTGGATCTTATAACTAATGCCTTTGTGTTGCATATGTCTGCTGTCGTTGCTCCCAATGGAATAAAACACTCGGCACTGGAAGCAGTCACAGTCTGCGTGGTAACAGTGAGCCGAGGTTCACGGCTCAGGAGGGATGACACCTTTTGGTCCATCCGGCTCCTTCGCAGTCAGTGGAAATGTCTTGTGGCACACAGGTTCAGCGTGGCACATTGTGTACCTTTCCACTGATTACATCATTTCCATCTGAACCCGAAGGTGCTCCATGAGTTGAAGCCTGGACACTTGTCAAGTTCCGGAAGTACATTAAAGTCACAGTCGTACTCCTGTAACCTTTCTGAGATCAAATCAGATCACAATAACAATTTAATACTTACCTCTGCCCTTCCCAAACATTAAAGGATATTTATAAAAGGGCTCACATTCAGTAATGGCTCAGGCAGGATTAACTTCTCTTGTATGTGAGTGCAAATAATATTATATATATCGTGGACGAATGCCATCAGAATCCTGTTCGTTCAGAAGAACCAGATGTATTGGACAGGCTTCAACTCTCCCTCACTGCTTCCTCCAAAATGTAAAAGACACTGATTGTACTGATTTGCCAGATGGAATGACTGTAACAATAACTTCTGGACCAGATGACATGCAACAGTTTTTTCCCCTCTCAGATTCTCAGACTCAAGAAGAATCCTTTGCAAATGCTTCGCTTTTATCTGCTGCTTTTGAACTCTACACAAAACACAATTTTCACAATTCGTCCCACAGAGTAATTTTCTGTTGTCACGTGCTTCTGTTCACAATAAACTTTCAGTGTTCAAGGTTCAGCTTCAGAACATACAAACACAAACAAAAATGTGATCACAGGAAGATTTTGCAAGGAACAAGATTGTCAGGTGTTGTTGTCAAATGCTACAGGAGGAAACTCTTCAGCCCCTGACCCCCAAAATCAATGTCGCCAGAGACTTGCGGTGGTTGAAGCATTCAGACGATTGATGCAGCCGCACCCACACACTGATAGGCCTTTCTAAACATAGGCATGAGGACAACACAAAATAACACAGCAGCATAACAGCCATATTATTATTTAATAATCGGCTAGTAGTAGAATACATTTGTCAAAGTAATCCATGTTTAAACTGCAGGATTGACAGTATGCAGGAGCATCAGATTCTCAGGTGATGTTGGCGTGTGCCTAAAAAACAGTATTTAACCCTCTGAACCCCAAAACTCGCAGGTGTGATTGAAAAGCATATTGTCAGCAAAAAAACCCACAGAAATTACACCATTTGCCAGCGGCCAAACTGTAAAAACAAAGTTAATAGTCATATTTTCAACAGTCTTTGAACTAATCATCTGTGACGTGCTGTTCGTTTGGGAAACTTAAACCAAATCTAAGGTTAAAATTGTGATATTTCATCAAAATCCCTTAATTCTACATGTCTCATTTAAAAAATTGTCAAAAATAGACAGTTTTACCTAAGTATATTCTGTTAAAAACAAAAAATTTAGCACTCCTCGATGTAACCAAAAAGCCAGTAGGTACTCGGCTGCGACCAACAATCACATGACAGAAATTCAGGGACTTTTTGGCTAAACTAGGTTGAACTGCAGGCTGTGTTTAAACCGAGCGGATAGGAGACAAAAATGTAAGCAGTAAGAAATCTATAAAATGTTTAATCAACATTATTTTCCAGTAGTGGTAACACCTGTGGGCACTTGGAAAAAAGTTGTACATGTTGATTCCAGTTTTTTTTTTACTTTTTTATTTTGCCCCAAATACATTATTGAGTACTTTTAGTCATGGTGGTGCCATTTCCATTGAGATGCAGGGTTTTATACTGAAGTGAAAAATGAGCCCACATTGAGTAAAAATGTAACAGGAGTGAAACAAAACTGCTCGAGGATCAGAGGGTTCACTGCTATTTTTATCTCCTGGAACAGATTTTGCTTTTCCTTATCATTTTGTAATTTGATTTGGATTTCTGGAAATCATCTAACAACCCCCTCAGTGGTTGGAGTGTCCCGACTCTCACTTAAGGAACCACTGTGAAAGAGCAGTGTACTGTGCATTTTGTGATATGTTTAATAGTGTTAGCATTATTCCAGCTCTGCTATAAGAACTACTTTTACTGTACTTGTGGAACAGTCTGGCTGTGTGTGAACAAAGTTAATGATTTGAAAACACAAAATGAGGAATAATGTGTCCAACTTATACGACTACGACTAATTCCTTGCTTTGCTGTGAAATCTTAATGCCGACTTTCCATTCTGTGTCTGTGTCTCCGTTTAGGATTTGTGTAATGTGGACGATCCTTGTGACGAATTCACTTCCAGACACAGCCTTGAGTGGAAGTTCCTGTTTTTAGATCACAGGTAAAGTATCTTCATGGTCCAACCAATTATCAGAGTGGATTTCTAGCAAGAAAACAAAGTGTCTCTTACATGTTTGTCCTCTTCTCTTGTGTTTCAGAGCTTCACCAATCATAGGCTATTTACCCTTCGAGGTTCTTGGAACTTCTGGCTATGATTACTATCATGTGGATGACTTGGAGCTCATAGCTCAGTGTCACAAGCAATGTAAGTCAATCGTCTGCTGCTTCTTTTCTTTTCTTACCAGCCTTCATCACCACCAGATCCAGGAAACTATCTCGGATAAATGTGAAAAATTCACAGACAGTGATATGTGGTTTCTTTTTTCCCCCTCCACAGTAATGCAGTTTGGAAAGGGTAAATCCTGCTATTATCGCTTCCTGACCAAAGGCCAGCAGTGGATTTGGTTGCAGACTCACTACTACATTACTTACCACCAGTGGAACTCCAAACCCGAGTTCATCGTCTGTACTCACACTGTCGTCAGGTGAGCGTTCAGGATGTGTGTAGTGCTTGTGGTTGCCTTGGTTAAAATAACACTGTTTTTGGATTTACACTTGTCACATAACTCTTTGTTGTTGTTCAGTTATGCCGAGGTGCGAGCGGAGAGGAGGAGAGAGTTGGGCCTCGAAGAGCTGTCTCCACCTGAGATAGCTCCATCCTCTGTGAAGGTAAGAGTCCGACGACATGCAGTGTGTGGCATTGACAAGGTCGGACTTTAGAGGGCTGTACTATGATGTGAGATTAGTGGGTTAGAGAGGTATGTTGAGCCTGAAGTCAGAGTTTTCAGTGTCATGAAGGTGGCTTTCTTTTAACTTAGCTAGATCTCCATGGTAAATGATGCTGTGAAGCTAACCTGGTCGGAAGCAGGTTGCGTTTCCTGACGATTCTCTATGAGTGATACAGATTCTCAGCTGAGGGAATATGTTGTATCTGCAAACCTGTTGAGCTGTGCGTTACTAAAACCACTGAATGAAGCTGTGCAGTTATAGTATCACACACTGTATGCATCATGGGAACCTGACATGTATTCAGCTGGTGATGCAGAAATCGCATACATATGTTTTTATGTTTGGTCCGTTTACACTGCTGGTACTGCAGCTGATAGAATACAGATGAGAAAACTGATTATACTACTGGTATTTATTACAGTAGTGACCAGAATCAGCACCTGTCACTACCTGGAGCATCTCCTAAACGGGCCTGGGTCAGTTGAACGTGGCAGTGCTGTTTGGATTGTGTAGGAGCAGTGTGAACTGGCACTAGGGGGGGCGACTCTGGGACGCCAGAGTTCACCTCCTAGCCTCCTGGTGGTGTCGTGGGACTAAGTAGGTGAAACACCGTTGAAGGGAGGTTTCCACCTGATGACCCCCAGAGACGTGCTAGGAATCACTGCTCACTGGTAGGTATAGAGACAGAATAGGGATCCTAGGTCCTTCACTGAGTATGAATCCTTTTTTTTTTTTTAGCACAAGTGTCTTGTGTTTAAATTAACAGATTATTCAATGAATAACATTAATTTCACTTTGATTTGGCCAAATATTAAAGTATATTCTGCATTATGGGACAGTGTCAGACCTAAATACACTTCAATACAATATCGTGTTTAAATATATGAAGTTTAAAGTTTAATAGCTCTAATGTGCAGCTGTCAGTTCGAATTAAGCGGCTGCATTTATCGGTAAAATAAATACGTATTTTACCAGCGTTCCTGTCTTGCATCATTTGCAGTAGCTGCGCTTTTTACTGTCATACATTTTTATACTCCTCATTGTTCTCCATTAAAACAACCTGTTGACTGAAGAAGGTGACACATGATCGGTTATTATTGTGCAGAAGAAGAATCACGTTACGTCCCCTTTTATATGAATGCGCAGAGTTTGTTAATAAAGAAAGTTGAAAACCACCTTCATGACACCTGTTATCTCTGACTGGGGTTTTAGTTTCTGCCGGGCCGACTTACACAAAGAAAGCCCGGCTATGTCGAACTTGCTCCGTAGTGCAGCCCTTAGGTCAGCTTCAAATCTGACCCTCTGTGCTGAACATGTCTCTGTGTTCCAGGCTCAGGAGCTCTACTTGGACATCTGCTCCACACTGGACGCTCCGCGGGACAGAAACAGCGGTGCACGTTCGGTGTCCTCCCACAGCTCCCGGAAGTCCTCCCACACAGCGCTGTCGGACTCCGCATGTGAGTCATCCTCTGCTCCCAAAAGTGCTAACTCACTCACCAGCAGGTCATTATGGACAGAAATCCAAGCGCCTGTAACGGGCGGAGGATCGGTTACTTAACTTATTGCTCCGTTTGCTGGGTTTAACTTGCAAATTTCATGGAAATCTTAGGTCATCCTTTTTTTTTTTCTTAAAATTTCTAAGAAAATCCCACAGTTGATCCTTTGTTATGTAATCCGAGAAAATTTTCAGCGGTAAAACTCCTGCAAACGAGCCGACCAGACGTCGTTACAGCGCCTACTTTAAGTGCTGATGACGCATCTGTGATGAAAGGTTTCCAAGGCTTACTTTAGCGAGCCCCCGTTCTCTCTGACTTTGCTGGTCTTCCACCCACCAGCCAGTGTACTAAAACAGTTCACCTCCATCTGCATATTTATAAGGAATACACAGCAGCAGTGGCAGATCCGTTGCAACTGCTGTTTATAAGAAGTAAACACAGCGCTGCAATCTTCCTGTAGCCCACACATATATACACTTTATTCATAAAACTGCAAAAATAGTTCACGGGGCGACCTGCTGGTGGAGCGTTCAGGGTGTGTACCAAATGGCGTCAGCAGTGAGTCCTCTATTACGGGTCACTCCCTGCTCTGTCTCACATATTTACCGTCTGCCATCACTGCTCTCATCTAAATACAATGTCAGAAAGAATCATCTTGAAGAAAAAAATAGCTTGTGGATGTTTTTTTTCTTCGCTTTGTCCTTTTGTGTTGCCTACAATGAAAAAAAATCATTCAGCGAATGCATCACAGTTTGTGGGTTTAAGTCAGTTGCAGAATGAGGTGGCGATCGAGGGCTTGTGAATCAGCAGTATTGTTATACAACTATATAAATAAAAAAAACTTGCATTTCATAAGTTGTTTCTCTAAATAAGGCTGCAGTTATGGAAGACAAAGCTCCCTTTTAAAGAAGAGAGGCTGTTTGTGTTTCTGTTTCTGTTAACTCGGATTTAAAGGGGAACTTAGATGATATGATGCATCAAAGTCAGGTTTTAGGCAGTGCTGCTTTTATGTGGAAGTTTTTTAAAGCCTTTTGTGGCTCCAGTGGGAACTCTGATGTGAAGAGATGTTACTTGAGTCGACATCAGCTCAGTCTAAAGCGACAACTTTGAGAATGAAAACTAAAATCGAGGGGAGTGGAGCTAGAAAGTGCCACGCTACTCATCTCAGCTACTCATCTCAGTTTTGAGGATAATGTCTCGAGCCTTCATTAGCTGCTAAAAGCATAACACAATTTAATATGTAGCCAAATTGTCCCCGGCTAAGTTGCATTGTGGGTAATGTATGCACTAGGTTTTAACAAGGAAAAGGATTGAGGAATACAAAAGAGATTATCTGGTTGTGGGTATCGATTTAGGGGCAGTGGTGGCCTAGTGGTTTGTGAAGTGAACTTGTAACCGGTTGGTCGCCATTTCGAGCCCCCAGACTGACAAGAGGTTGAGGTGGGAAAGTGAGAGCGACCGCTTGTCCCAGTCACCACCACTGTGGGCCCTTGATCAAGGCCCTTAACCCCTGACTGCTTCCCGGGTGCTGCACTGCGGCAGCCCACTGCTCCTATGTATAGTTAAGGTTAACTTTGAATAGGATGGGTCAAATGCAGAGAAGGAATTTCCCCAAGGGGATCAATAAAGGTTAGATTATTTTGATACTCATTTTAAAATTCTTTGTGAAATGAAGTTGAAAAAAAGGCGGCTTAAACAGAAAAAATGGCGCTTGTTGTCCCTCCGACTTTAAACCTCAAACAGTTTCTGGGTATTTCTTTTTGCTCCTGTCACATTTTTACTGACTTTGGGCTCTTTTCATTTCATTTCATTTCACTGAAGTATAAAGTCCTGCATCTCTATGGAAACAGCACAGCCATGGCTAAAAGTAGAGAGAACTCAAGAATGTCCTTTGTGCAGGTTGTCAAAGTTATACTGCCATAATTCTTAAAAAAGAAAAAAACATAGTTGAATTTCTTTGATTATTCAGTTTACAGAAAGTTTAAAAAAAAACTGGAATGGACATGGACAGTATTTTCCAAAGTGCCCACAGATGTTTACAACACAGGAAACATGTTGATTATATATACTTTAGACATTTTACTACTTAGATTTTTAATTTGTGTTCATACTTCCTATCTGCTCTGTGTAAAAACAGCCTGCAGGTTAGTCAAAAAGTCCATGAATTTTTGTGGTGTGACTGTTGGAGCACAGAATGTTTTGTTTTTTACAGTTTCATTTCTGGCCAATTTATAAATGAGATATTTAGAATGAAGCAACTTTGATGAAATATCAAGATTTTAAGTTGGGACAAGGTGAAGTTTCCAGACTAAACAGTGTGACACCGATGGAAAGTTTGACGATTCTTTCTGTTTCAAGGTTTCTGGTTCTAATAAATGGTATAATTTTAGCATTGAGACCCTAAAAGCAGCTATTTAAAGAGGTTCAGGAGGTTCTACAGGGTTCCTGCAGTTGGAAGATGCACACAGGTTTAGGTCGCCCTAAAATGGCCCAGAAGTTCCTGCACTGGAAAACAGTTTAATGTCTTAATGTGTGTAGCAAACACATATATCATATATCAGTTCACTCTTTTCCACTCGTGAATTGAGTCGAGCATCAAGACAGTTATTTACTCACCTTTTGTTGTAGTTATCAATTCACAGAGAAAACCAGGGATTATGATCTAACTGAACATATCCTTAGTCTATTTTCCCCAAGTGTATTTAGAGCTGTTGTGTTTCTTCTGCAGCAGCTAACTCCTACACTGATGCCTGCACACCGTCATGGCAGTCTGCTTCCATTGGGCCGGAGAAGACGTCCATCAGACTCCAGCCGAGCAGTTCAAAGGTCAGTTCATACAGTGTTTACGTCTGTTTGTCTCTGGAGATGATATTTGCAGTGAGAAACGACATGACACAACATGAATTGTGCTAAATTATTAAACCTTTCCCTGTTTTTTTCCCCTGTAGAATTTGGCACAAAGACAAAATTCCTTTGACCTTGTTCCCCAAATGAGCCTCCCCCTTTCTCCTACCTGCAGCAAGCACTCCGCAATGGTTAGTGTTTAGACTTCCTCTCCTCCTGTTGCCTTCCTCTCTTCTGTTTGTGTACAATATCTTACTGTTGCCGCCGTGTGTGTTTATTTCATCCGCTGCTTGTGTGCTGTGCCTCTCGGCGCGGTTATAACGTTATAAGTGTGAAAGGCAGTTAAAAGAAAGATCACAATTATATCTGGAGTGTTTTTTTCTTGTCCGAGCTTTCTACTTATTCAAGAAATCATTCATGTGTGTCATTTTTTGAAAAGACGGAAGATTGATGTGCTTTCATCACCGCAAGAATAAAGCATTATGTGACTCATGCTACCTGATTGCAGCCACATTTGTGAGTTCTTCTGAACACAATGACTGAAAGAGGTTTTGCTCATGTCTGCTCTCTTTTCAGCAACAGCAATCACAGCAGCAGCAGCAGCAGCAGCAGCAGCAGCAGCAGCAGCAGCAGCAGCAGTCCTCCATGTATCAGATGCAGCAGCCTCAGTTCGGTGTAATGAACCAGCTGAAGGAGCAGCTGGAGGAGAGGACGCGCATCCTGCAAGCTGACATTAAGACGCAGCAGCAGGAGCTGCACGACATTAAGGAGAAGCTTCAGCTTGCAAATCTACAGGTAGCATTCGTACTGTAAAAGAAAAAACACTGCCGAGTCTTGCTTTAGTCAGAAGTAATTAAGTAGCATCAACAACACTCTCATAAAACTGCAAAAAGCTTCTTAAGCGTGAATATTTTCAGGTTCCTTTCCCCCTCTATGACAGTAAACTGAATATCTTTAGACAAAACAAGACATTTGAGAAAACACCGATTCATATTTTTCGATATTAGAGACCAAACAGCTGATCGATTCATCCAGAACAAATTTTACAGTGACAGTAATCATTAGTTTTAGTTCTGTTTTCTACATTTTGAGTGGTAGCTACAAACTTTAATGTAGACATTTACAAATGATCCAGCTGCACATATCAGCTGTTAGGAAAAGTCAGTATAATGTAGTAAACTTACATCATCTGATGTCTTGTGGTAGCGGTGGAATAGCTCCACCTAGAGGCCAGCACTGACTCCTACATGACCCACATAACATGCAGGGGGTGTCGAAGGGTTCACATAAGAAAGACAAGTTGCCTCTTTGTTTCATGTCATGCGTCCTGGGTGTGCAGGCGACATGAGATGAACTTTGATTAGAAACACAAACACACATTTTCTTCCCACGTCACCAGTTGAAGGAGAGTTCTTGTGGCTCGTGTTCACGTTGCACTCTTCGGGGAGATTTGCACAAAACAGCTTGTGAACAGCAATTAGCACGAGCTCCCTGCAGCTTTCCAGAGAAGGTCGATTTTTTTTTCTTCACATGAATCATTTTAAATGTTTGTTTTCAGTCCCGCTATCCGTCTGGAGCAGACTTTTTGCTAACTGCGTTCTTGATGACTAATTTCTGTGTTTACTTTCAGTCAGACTCGAAAACAAATGTTTAAAATGATTCATGTAAACATCTGCTTTCTCTGGAATGCTGCAGGGAGCTCATGCTTATTGTCCCACTAACCTCCCTGACTCTCTACAGTGGGGGCGAAGAGTGCAAAGTTAGTATGACACCTAGAGCCACAGTAATGATTAATATGGCAGGAATTCTCCTTTAACTAACCAGAATTAAACTTCCCTAAGCATGAACAAATCTAAGGCACTGCAGATGGACTACTGGGATTTTAATGCACAGATCAGAAAAACTTATTTACATATCATACAAGACGGCATCGGAACCATATTGTGGACTGTATTTTACCTTTTTTAATCATAGGTTTGATAATTAAGTTTAAAGAACAATAGTTACCAACTTCCTCCCCTCCGATAGGCGCTGCAGAAAATAAACAACCCGACACAAAAACAGTTTCTTCCTACAAGCTGTCACTCTGATGAACAATGAAATCAGTCTAGTGAATCCCTAACCATGAATCACTGCACGTACATACACATTTTTTGTCCAGTTACTCTGCTTTATTACACTTTATCTACCTCATGTAAATAAAGTGTCAGTAACCCTCATGAGAATCCACACAATTTGTATTAAACTTCTGATTCACATGTAAACATGCTTCTTTGCACACTGTACATAGAAGTTCAATTCATTTGAATATACTCAGCCAAGAAAGCCAATTTTGGATGCATTCCTGGATGCATTGAAATTAATGTCTTTGTTGTTTTCTGTTTCTGTGTGTGTCAGATGTTGTTACAGCAGCCTGTCCACAATGACTTTGGCCAGGCTCAGCAGCAGCAGCAGCAGCAGCAGCAGCAGCAGCAGCAGCAGCAGCAGCAGCAGCAGCAGCAGCAGGGTCCGGGCAGGCCGGCCCAGCAGAGCCAGGGCTCGGGGGTCATCAGGCAGCTCCCAGGCCAACCGAAACCACCAGTCTGCGGGTCTCACAGCTCGTCCCCTCACTCACTCCTGAGAGAGAACAGCTCGCCGTCAACGCAGGTACAGAGCAGAGAAAAATCCAGATTTGATGCCAAACACAGCTGTTTGGAAAACTGTTTTGTAATGTTGGGATAATGATGTTGAATTATCAACTCATTACCTGCTGTGCTCACAGCACAACAGAAGACAAGCTATGGATTCATCTATTATTGAAACATATTAATATCATAGCAACATGTGGCAGCTCGGTTTTGTGTTTCTTGCTGCTTTTAGTTTATGCCTGTTTGCTTTGTAGCACAAATTGTCAACGAGGTGAATGTTTAAGGTGATGGATGAGATTTAAGTATCAAAAATAACAGCTACTCCTCTTATAGTATATTTTAATTTGTAACCTGGTTCTGGTGTTCTGGTGTTTTATAAGCTGTCAGTAGATGTACAGAATCTGCATTTCCTTGTTCCGATTGCAGGTCCAGCAGAGGATTCCCCGGAGTGGGCCGGCACAGTCGGTGAGTTTGCCCGTGCAGACGAACACGAGTGTGACGATGCCCTTCTACAGCAACCCCATGATGTTCTCTCAGACCAACACAAGGCCTCAGCATGATGCAAACCAAAGACACACAGACAACCAGTTCAACCAAGATGGACAACTACGGTGAGATGCTGAAAAAGACACTCAGTGCTCAGTGGCAGTGTGGCAGACACTATGTAACACAAAGCAGTGTACGAGGAAGCAGTTAGTAGATATTTTACTTGCACTTGCTTGCTTCAGCACTCTGAAATGACAAGATGTGCACTTTGGTTTCCCCCTCTGATATGCCGAATCTTAATTTTTTACATATTGAAAAGTTAGACAGTAGTTTCTGTAAAGTTTAAGTTCAAAAAGGAAGACCTGCTGAGATCAAAGATGCCCTTTATCTCTTTGATGAAACAGGAAAAATGTTGAGTTCACTCTTCATGCTCTGACATCCTGCATTGACTTTTTCATCGAGTTCTTCCACTGACACATTTTCTGTCCTGCAGAATGCTCCTCAACCAACCAATGCAGACGCTGGTTCCCACGAGCAGCGTCACCTCGCAGACTTCCCAGTGCAACATGGGCATCTCCCAAACCATGTGAGTAACGGGAATGCACGTACACACACACACTCATCATATGTATTCCAGTGCCGTTATTACATAATGAGCATCAGCTCTTCTTTGTGCCGTCCGTACAGATACACCTTGGAGCAGCAGATCATCGCCCCCTCGTTCTCCATGCAGCAGGTCAACTGTAACGCCGTCCTCGTGCCCTCCCCGGTCTTCACGTCCCCCATAATGATCCCACACAACAGCTTCATGACGCATCAGTCCCAGTCAGCGTACCACGCTCAGCCTCAGGCCTCTCAGCACTCCCTGCAGCTCCAGCAGCCCCAGCAGTTCTTTCAGGTACTACAATCATGTCATTTATGATGCGGCACTATTAGTCAGTAATTTGTTGCATAATGCTGCTCAGTGTATTTACCTGAGGCTATCTTTAAAAAAAAAAATACAATCCTCTTAGATATTATGCTTCTGAATACCTAGTTACCACAGCAACAAGCTGCTGTACTATTTCCAAAGGGTCTAAAACCTCCGATTCATACACAAGCTGTGATGTGACCTAAAATGATTTTGGGTAGATTTGAAGTCATGTTTTACTGAATTGTGTTCTCCAGACTTTTCTTAAAAACTTACCATAGAAAGAAAAGTGTAGTCAGTCTGATGGAAAATCACAGTTCATAAGCAGATTACCTAAATCCCTCTACAGGCTAAAACATCCTTGGAAACATCCAGAGAATACTGCTTCACTTTAACCAGAGCCTCTCACTGTGGAGTCTCAAGGGATCACTTTCATTTTTTATAAAACATTTTCAAAGTCATAGAGACATATGAGACTGTAAAAAACTTCTAGAGCTGAGGTGGACCTTTCATTATCTCTATGACAGCAGCTACCTGTCACTCCAGGCAGCCATTTTTCAGCCCTGGACGTTCAACATCCTTGGTTTGAACTGAACTATTTCTATTGTTTTTAAAAAGGATGAACTGAATACATTTTGGTGTGGCCTCACAGAACACGACTTTGGCCATAACTCAAGAATTCATACGCTAATTAATGCAAGTCTCCCACAAGTGTCGAACAAATGATTACATGATATCCAAAAGGCACAGCTTCCCACTGTTCTGTAATAACTTGCCTGGCCAATATTTAACATTATAACTCAGTAATCTTAGCAGCCCACCTTAAAACTGTGGTGATTACATAGTTCTTTTGCACTGCCGGTTTAAAGTGCGAAGCATGAGTCTGAACCAAAGAGCTCATATAAAAGATGGACAGAGCCACCATGACGTCACACATTTGTTTGTGGACTACTGTTTTGGATCCTCAAGTTTGGGAATTTGCCATAAAGGTAGACACGTCCTAAAGCCGACCCTTTTATTCTAAATGGGACTATAATTTATAAAATGAACATCATGCTGAAGGGGACTTGAAGCTAGCAATTGAAACTCTAAACTCATTAGGAAAATGTTTTCTAAGGTAACAAATCAAGTGACAAGTCAGGTAATTTTCTCATAGACTTCCATACAATCAAACTGCTTTAGCAACCAGAGCAGTCACCCCCCTGCTGGCCTTTAGAAAAGCTTTCAGGCACTTCTACATCGGGTTGACTATTCAAATGCGGAGGCTACATCTATCTTTTATATACGGTCTTTGGTCTGGACTATTTTCTGCTACAGAATAGGCTGGCTAAGCGAGACTAGGTCTGGATAGTATACATACATCAAAATGTTAATTTGACATGACATATTTCTGTCACAGGGCTTTATTTTCTCGTGGCTAGTAGGACCAGTATGACAGTTTTGAAAGAGAGTGGATTGTGTCATTACCATTACTTTATTCTGCATTACAACAGAGCAAAGATAATGTTAAATATTATATAGAGCTGTAACTTGTAATATAATGTCTTTGAAGCACAGCTCAACATGACTGTGGCTGTCATTGGACTGCAGTATTTGTCAGTTTTTCATCAGGGAGTAGGAGCGGCAGTCATCTTCTATAATAAAAAATATAGTTTATGTATATTAATGCTGTTCTAAACAACCTTTCTCCACTCACATTTTAAATTTATGCCAGAGTAATGTGTTTACAACCCTGTTTACTTACTGCAGTCTCCTTAACATTCAGAGACAGCACTCGTGTATACACTATTTATTATTCATCTCAGTCAAGGACTAGATTTTATAAAAGCCTAATGAAGGGAGCTCTGTCTGGTTGCCAGAGTACATTCATATTTTCATTTGTGTCCGCAGATGACTCAAGGACTCGTACACGGTGGATCTACTCCAGCTTTCTTGCACGCCACTAATGTCCCTCAGCAAAACGCTGTGGGGTACATCCAACAGCAGCCGCAGTCACAGCAACTGCCGCTTTCGCAGCAGCAACAGCCACAACAGCAACAGAGGCAATACCAACATTCCCAAAACCAGACTGGCAGCGTTTCAGACTTCCAAAACATGCTAAATCGGTAGCGCTGTGGACTCAGTTGGAGAGCCGAGATCTGCCTTTGTGGCGTGGCCCTGCAGGTGGCAGCACGTTGTGGCATTTGGAAGTCAAACTTAACGACAAGTTCGGCGGTGGAAAATGCTTAAAAGTGAAAAATTGCTTGTAGTGACCTTACTTCTGATGTGAAGCTCAGAAGAAAAGTCGGCCTGCCGGTCGCTGAGAGTGGAACCACAAGCAGAGGCTGCACTGAGCTGGCGTCACCTGCAGGATCTGAAGAGAGTCTGAGCCGCTGGGCTTCATCACTGGGCCGCATCGCGCTCAGGCGTCCATCAGTCAAACTGCTGGAACAAGTGGATTATCAAAAAGCTCTTAAGAATACACTTTTACATGTTCACATGTGGAAGTATTCATCTAACAGAGTTTCCTTCTAAGTGTCTGTTTGCACTTTGGTACCACCCCCTACCTGAAAGTAGAATATTTATTTTTGCCCATTAATTAATGTTCTATTTTGTCCACTAATAATGGTTTAATATTGAGATTATCTACTGCTCGACACCCCTCCCCAGTGACACAGCATCATCACCCCCTGGTAAGATTTTAATTTCCAGTGAAAATGGTTCATCTCATAAAGGGATTTGTGTACATGAGAGCTCTGCATCGATGTACATTTCAGTTGGCAGACATCAGATCACTCCATTTATATCCCCACGACAATGATTTACTGACACGTATGTTCACTAGAGAGGGGCTTGATTGTTAAACATGCAGTGGTGAGATGACCATCATATCAAAAATCAGGTTTGCTAAGAGTTTCGATGGAGCAGTGGTAAACTTGGGGTGATTATCTCCAATTACTTGGAAGGTCTATCTAGATTTTTAAAGCCTCAATCTGGGACTGAAGAAGGGGTGCTGCGACTATCCCACCGCTTCTCACAGAGAGCGACAACAAAGCTCTGAAGTTTCAGGTGATCTGTGCAGCCTGAGTCCTCGTGTGATAAACAGCTACCAGAGAGGAGGGAAGAAATTGTGCCTTCAGCCGTGGTGCATCCATGGTGCGGTTTGATGGTTTTGTCTGATTACGGCTTTAAAAATCCAGCTCAGGTCCATTTGAAATACAAAGTTCTATTTTCATAAGGTCATAATTTATTATATTCCGCATCAGATTTAAATAAAAGACATCTAGATTTGTACCGGATATATGACAAATATATATTGGATGATTTTTGAAACCTTTCCAGTAAATAAGTCCCGACTTTGTAATGATAGTAATACATAAGATTCATTTATCTATTAAACCCTAATGGAATCATTTCATGTTTTATTTATTACATATATATTTGAAACAATATGTGGGATTAAGAAGCTAGTTTTTTACACACAGGTTAGAATTGATTTTTTTGTGTTTATTTAGACATTGAAAGGTCAACACTGGTCCTTGTGTCTTGCCCCATCATGGTTTAATACAAACTGTATTTTCAGCATGCCGCCACTGATCTGTATGTGGCTCATTGTAGTTTTGCACCACAATACAACAAACTGCTGCAGAAGTGTAAGCTTGGTGATTTGACTTTCTTGATCTGTCTGTCTGCTACATGAACAGCATTATGATCACCTTTAGTCTGGTCAGTCTTTCGGTTGATTTGGATATTTGAGAAGAAGGAAAAAAGTCGCTCCAACAATTATTAACATTATTGAAACTCTTACATCTGGAAGTCAGTCCTGTCACTGTTTCGAGATGCTACAATCTTTATCATGCTGTGATTATTTTTCTATGACAATCTTTAGAGTTCATCTTATTTTTGAGAAAAACTATTTGATGTTAGTTTGGTCAAGGAAGTCTTGCTGCTATATGTGCAACTGCTAATCATCTCTACCAACTGCACTCCAATACCAAACAGTCAGACTAATCTCTGTGTATTAACGTTAAATATTTACACGTTATTTTCCTGTAAAAATAATCCATTCTTGCCTTATAATGGCTTAGATGTAACTCTACTCTGTTACCTCCATCCAACCCTACACTGCTCACTACGCCTGAGCACACCAGCTCACCTACAACTGGTTAGACACTGTAACTCTACTTTACGCTACACTAAGGCAAGTTGTAATATTGGAGCAATTCAGCCACACGTTTGAACTGGAAACTGATTCTGAGGAACCGCCCTGGAGGTTAACAGGATTGGTTCCTGGTTCTTCACGTTTGTTACATATGAAACCATAAATCTGAATCCTTGTTTTTTCAAGGTCTAAATACTCAGCCATGGCATTGACTGCTTATTCTGCTCACAATGTTTCTTCTAGCTTTTAAAAAACACCATATGGATGTGTTAACAAGGCCAAAGAAACACAGATTTTCTTTAGAGGGGGTCTTTGAAGACTGTGTTGTCAGATTGCAGCACTGTGATAATAGTTTGATGACCGTTGTTACACAAAGAGGATTGGAGTGTATTGGTGAAGCCAGATTAGCAGCTGAACAATGTGCAGGAAGAAAACGCACTAAAGGACATATGGGCATCTTTTGGTAATGACAATCAGACAAATAGTACACTGTATAGAAACTGCCTGTGCTGCAGTTTGACTTAATGCTTAAATTATTCCCCAGGAAAAAACACTTTCTCACTGTGGATCTTGTGCAACACTTTATAAAAAAGCAGCCCGTGAAGCTCAATGCGGCAGTTTGGTCAGTTTAGTCCCATTCAAAACTGGTGCTGTTCATTCTGGACGACGAGACACAAATGTCAGTTTCACTTTCAGCATGTACGTTCAGTGCCGTTTTCCACTTTTCTATGTGCAATGTCAATTTGAAGAGAAGAATGTTAATTTATACTGTTTTAAATGTTTCAGGACAGATGTACGATGTATATAGAGGTGTATAATAAGCCGTTGTACCATGTAAATTATATGGAAGTATTTTTTTAATGAAAATGTCCTAACATTCCTTCAGCTGTTGATATCAGCAGTACCTTTTTTTTTTTAAAGGTACAAGATGTGTCCACTGAAGACTATGATTACACAGGATTTTTTGTCTGCATGGGAATGTGTTGGTTTCTCCCAAACGCCAGATGAAACATGATAACCAAACACAGAAACTCTGGAGTAAAGGGTCACATGATCGCCGTGATAATGAAAAAAAAAAGATGAAATGAAGAACACGAATCCTTCGAGCAGGGTGCAGTAACAGCTGTGTGGTAACTGCTGCTGAGTCTTTAAACTGTAATTCAGCCAAAACTGAAAGAAGTCACAAGAAAAAGTGCAATTGTACATCATCATCAAAACGTTTTTTTTTAGACGGCTGAAGCAAATCTCAGTCTCCCTTTATTCATCTTTATGCTTCCACATGTTTGACAAAGGAACAGTAAAGTGACTGCCCATAACGGTTCATCTCCACTAGTGATTCAGAGGTGCCATAGAAACTATATTTGTTTTCCTTCATTAATCCGTATTATTCAACTACTGAATTAAAAAAATCTAAAGAAATTTGTGAATTTTTATTTTTTTTTGCAGCGAGGCAGTGGTAGTAAAATTCCTCATTGAGATTATTTTCCATCTAAACGCATCATTCAGAGAAGTTTTGTGTCCATGTCTGTATACAAAATAACTGTTATCATGTTGTTCGCCTTGCAAAGGTAGTTGAGGGAAATTCTGCTCATTAAAATTCCACTGTGCTCCACCTAAATTATTCTGCTTCGGATGTGAGATGATTTTTTTTTTTAGGTGTGTATTGCTTCACTGCAGTTGTTGTAAATAATCCATCCGCTCAGCCGGTACTGTTTTTCTTTGTAGTTGAGTTACAACGCTCTCCCCAACAGTAGCTGATGCTGCACCTTCATTATTTTCTGTTTCATTCAACCTTCAGAATGCTTTTCTTTTTCATGGGGTTTTTCATTTTGAGTGTCACTGTTTTTTGAAGGTATGTGAATTTAATCACATTTAACTTGGTTTTTTTTGGGGTTTTTTGTGATTTGTAAAATAATGACTGACACCTTAAGAGTGAGCGTGTGCAGTCAGATCAATGCTTTCTGTGTAAGATTTTGCCAGGACATGAACAAAACAAACCTGGTATACAGCCATTTCTGCAGTTTCACTGCGGAAACAAACATTGAATATATTGTATAATAGAATGTACAAAAAAAAGTTTAGGCTACATAGTTGTTTATTTTATATGTCTAATAGATTACATATGTATGTTACATGATTTTAAAATTAAAGTAATTTTGTAACAGATAATGAAGTGTCTTATTAGAGGAGGTGAGGCTTTTTTTTGCGTTCAAGTTGGTGTTGCACAGTCACTTGTATGGCTTGTTTTCTTTCTGTATTTACCATCAAAATAAGCTTTAAAAATATTGTTAACATTGTTTTAAAAGAAATTAACAAATTAAGTTTACATTCTAAAATATCTTGATATTAATTATGATATATTGAATTATTTATAAATCAACCTGGATATTGTGAAATATTTGAAAATAAATATTTTTAAACATATGGATGGTTATTCTGAGCAAGCGTTTTACTTAGTTATTCGTGAACAGGAGTGTTTCTCGGCTTCTTTTAGTGCAAAAAGCCACATTTTCATTTTTTGTGTGAGAAAGATTCAGCAGGCAACTGGACATGGAGAAAAAAGATTTGACATTAGCACATAAATAATACAAATTACAACTTATCTGTAGCCTGAGCAGCTCCTTATAGTCTCAATATATATACAGTTGGAATTGGATGATAATAAAAGAGGCAGTTTTATGTAGTTCAGAATTTTAATCACAAAAATATATTCTTTACAAATCATGTGATATTTAGTGTACAAATGTAAGAGCTCATCAGAGAATCTACAAGTATCACAAAGGTTTAGTCTAAACAAGTACATTCTTTTGCTCCTATTAAAAAAAAGAAAAAAAGAAAGTGAAATTACATGATTAAAAAAAAGGAGTATGTGATTTTAATCCAGTACACTTTTTGTCAAATTCAGTGAATATCCAATAGCTGTCCATTCTAAAACAACAACCTCTGTCTAGCCACCTACATGCTGAAAATCTCAAGTTTTGCTATGAATTCGGATCATGCAGTGATGCAGCCCTGCTAGTTCTTTATTCGGTGCTCGCCACCCTGCGTGCAAATGTTCCACCAAAACAATTCCCAGTCTGTATTTTGTGTGACCAGCATCAGTGCATCCTGTTTTGTTTTTTTAGCCGATTGTGATTGGTTGAAAGAAATACAAAAACACCACACCTTTTTACCCCAATAGCAGAATGTTAATGAGGTACAGTCAGACCATTCTACACAGCGCTGTGTCTAGAGACTGGTCTGGCTCTGTTAGACTAATGGGAAACAAACAGTTACTCTGCCGGATTCACACATTATTCCAGCATGTCCTGTGCACATTTGTGCTAATGCATAGTACAAGAGGGTAGTGGGCAGTGGGAGAGAGAGAGAGAATGAGATGGTAAATCTGCCATATTAGCATGTAAATATGCTAAATAGGTAATATAAACATTCTTTAACCAGAATTGCAGACTCCACCATTTAATGCTGATAATTACAATATACTGTATTTGTCTTGTGTAGCTTCTAGTCCAGAGAAACTTCTGTCACTCTGTACACCTTATTGATGAGGATTTCTACTTCATCTCCACCCAGATGACAAAGGTCCAAGATGCACACGACATGCTTGTCCTCCAGCTCACTGGCAGTCGCTAAGATCTCCTCTGCAAGACAAAAACCAAATGTGATGCTTTAATGATAAAACATTTCACAGGTCTGCAGGAACAGCATGTGTCAGCTGCTGCTTCCTGAATGGGTTTTGTTTCTCCCCTCCACCCGTGTGGTGGCTACCTGGTTCTGGAAGAGGTGCTTCACTGTGACTGGCTGCGTCTCTCAGAGGGCAGAGGAAACCAGAGGAGAGGCAGGACAGCATGGTGTTGCCGTGGGGATCCTGAGGAAGGCCTACAGCACGGGGATCGTCGGAACTCACAACAGGAAGATACGCAGCATCAACGGCAATCTGCTTGTTAATGCCTGTCAGAAAAATTAAAAACCAAGAGCAGAAAATTGATTTTATTTGGTGTTGTCACTGGTCTTTGCCAACAATCTAACATAAAAAGTGGTAATTTTTAAACATGGTTTTCAGCCCTAACTGATGGGTGTCCTGTGTGGTGGCATGTAGGTGTATAGAGCACCCCTTTAGAGGGCAACAGACACAAGTGTTGTGATTGTAAAGGCTGCTGTTCAAAGAAAACACCATGTTTGACTCGCATTATAAAAGATGGACCCAGCCTCCAGGTCTAAAAAATAAGGCTAATGTGAATGTGCCTTAAACCTGCATTCTCCCTAATGGCCAGCAGGGGGAGACTTTGTTTGTAAAATGAAGTCTAATTGTATAGGTGTCTATGACAGAACTTGTTGAAAATGGAATAAAAGTCATAGAACAAACATTTATAGAAGCAGATCCACCCTAATAATAATTATATGAATTCTGGTGCTTTCTAAAGGTGATTAAGACTTCTGACTGTGTCTTTGTCTACGGAGGTCTCCACCTCAGAATGACTCATTGATGATGTAAAGGTAATATAACACAAACAAATGTCAGTTAACTATGATTATTCAGGACTAAATGAATAAGGCAGATTTTTTTGTCTGGTTAAGACGCCTACTCATAGGAAATGGAAAGTTGTGGCCTAAATTCTCTGAATAACACGGATATTATGTAGGAAAAAATAGGACATTCTCACTCAAGGTCCACAGACACACAGATGCTAGAATGACGACGTTTCTAAATCAAAGACTTTCTTGTGCGTCACAGCTCAGAGTAATTGTGCTTTACCTAGTATTGTTACTTGGTAGTATCCTGGACAAAGTGCAGGTGGGATGGAGTCAGCAGTTTGCTCTGGTGTCCACCGTGTTGGCTGCAGGTTACTCCACCGCAGGAGGACATTCTTCTCATCAAACGTGAACCTTCGAGAGATGCTGTCCTGGTACAGACCACCTCGACACAAGTGTTCAGACACGTCTTCTTGTTGCTTCGGCCAGCTGCTGCTTTCCCAAGATAAAACGCTGGAGTCTGGTGGAAGACAAACACACGAGTGTGTCAGGGTATCAGGACACATAAGTTACACTGCAGCGAAGATGAAGCTCCAGCGACTCACCTTGATTTTGATTTTGCGATTGCAAGCTGTGGTCCACATGTTGATCTTCATCAAATGCAGAGTCACTCTCATCTTCTTCCTGCTCTTGTTCTTCCTGAGTATTTTTATATCTAAGCCTTCTGTAGGAACAAAGACAAATGAGTTCAGAAAGGTTGAAATGTTTCACTAATGAACTCTACCACATGAATCTTAACTACCTTTTAGTTGGAGTGCTACCACGGTTCAGGGAGGACTGTCTGGCTTTCCTGAAAAACATGTTGGTATGTTACATTTAATGAATTATCAGGCACGAAAATACAATTAATGGCTTTATGTCAGCTCACAAATCTGTAATAATCATACCTCATTTGAATTCTTCTCTTTCTGCTGCTTGCTGAGCTTTTGTCAGAAGGAGAAGATGTTAAACTGTTCGCTGACATCTGCTCAGCTACTGATGGATGATTGTGTGGGTCAGGTACAGCTTGTTCACATACATCAGTGGAAACCTGCAGAGAATATTTTACTTTAAAACTTTATTTTACACTTTAAATGGTGACTACTCTTAGGAAGCCTCTTTAAAATATCGTCTCTTACCTCTTCTGATCCTTGTGACTCAGTGGTCCTTAGGTTTTTCATGTACCGAACTGCTGTGATCTGTCCTTGAATCGCAAGTTTCTTATGTTCTCTATATTTCAGGGTCTCCAATTCCTTCTTCAAGTCAGCCACAGCAACCAGAGGAACTTGAGCTTAAGAAAGACAATAATGGTTTTAAAGTAAAGGTCTACATGAAGAACTAAATAAAATTACAGGGAAGATGTCCAGACGATTTATCCAGACTGTACACATGTGGAAGAACTACAGAAGAATGTTGACAGATTTTATTTGATTCCTGCTGCCCACCATTAAGGTTCAGTACTGAAGCAGTTCATTTCATGCCATTAAATTACTTTTTGAATCCAATAAATGTATTCTGAAATGAAACTGTTGCACAAAGAGTAAGAAAAACAATGTATGTGAGAATATACTCAATCATTCTGCTTTTTTCCCCTCACCTGAGGCATCTGCCATTGACTGTGTAAATATTTGGGGGGGACGAGGGTAGCGATAATGGCCACCAACAGCAGTCTTCAGTAGGACGACGTTGTCCTTCAGAGTCTTGGTCCACTGGATGAAGCTCTTCACTCGGGGGTCATTCACATATGGCTGACCTTTGTGGTATCCTGTTGTGGACATATAATATGCAGTTCAGTTCAAAACCGTCACCACATATTATCAGATACTTCTTGTTACAGCTGTGCTAACCTGTGATAAACGTCTCCGTCTCACAGCTGCTTGTGAGGTACAACAATGAGCCTTCCACCTGACAAACCCTCATCTGAGTGCAAACCAGGTAGGTCACTATGGAAGAGATGATGATATATTAAAGAAACGAACAAACATGTTTACTAGTGTGGCAGCTGACCTAGAAGACATGAGCTGATCCAACGGACTTACTTGGACAAATATGACTGAAGATTTCTGCTTGAGAAGAGGAAAAAAGCTCCAGGATAAAGGGTTGGTCAGATGTACCATCGACTGCGTGGATCCAGCGGTACGTCCAGTATTTTTCTGGACCTTAAAGGTGAAAATGGTCAATCACCAATTTAAAATCAAAAACAAAATTCAGCAGCTTTCCCTCAGTTTTCAAAAATATTTTCCAGTGGATCGATAAAATATGAACATTTGTTACCCTTGTTCCCTTTGCTCTTGACTCTTTCAACACGGCTGACGTATGTTACCAAACCAATGACATCACATGCTGAATTATCGCTTAGTTTTTCCAACTCAGACCTGTAACAAACAGCATAACATAGAGCAGTTTTTGAAGGTGTATAAACAGAATAATATTAAATAGAATTTCATATTTGTATGGACCAAACAAACTCACAAACAAACAAAATCATTACCTGGTGGTGAACTGATAGCAAACTTCTGGCAGGCCCCACTGAGGCAGAACACTTTTTGGGGAGATCACAGTGACGACTGAAGCTGGGTTGCGAGGGTTCAGGCAGATTTCTTGAAAAAGCACATATGCAGGCAGCAGAGCAGAGTGTAAGCTAAGGGTGTAGTTCACTAATGCTTTCAGACACAGCAACAAAAAAAAAATCACCGGAGAAGTGGATAAAAGTAAACAATGTTTTTAAGAACTACTTTTTAAAACAGGAGGATTTTCACTTTTTAAAAAAAATGCTGTTTAAGCCTTTACAAATATCCTATTAGTGCTAAATCCTGAAGAATAAAAAATAAATGTCAGAATAGATGATTTATAATTTGCGTATGTGATGGTGTTTGATAATGATACAGTCCAGTTTTCACACAAAATATCACTAAATATTAAAATGTAAGACTTTAATCAGTAGTTAAGTACATACCTACTGAGCTAAAGGTCTTCATTCTGTGATGGTCCATTTGTGGGCGTGATCGGTTTGGATAACTCTGCTTCAGGGAGTAATGCTGGAGGTACAATACTGTGCCAACATTCAGACTCTGGTAAAACTCAGGACAAAGCTCATTCCACAGCACAAGGGACATTGTGCCGCTCTGGTCAGCTACTTCAAAGTATGCCTGAATACAACAACATATGAGATGAAAACATGTAAACTATACTATATTGTCTATTTATTCATTTAATAATAACAGTGCACACTAATGAACATCAGCATGCCAGGATAGAGTTGATCACAACATAAAAGCAAAACATTTGAAGGAAATCTGACGTCCTGTTAAGTTCAAACTCACCTGGTAGGGGTAATCAATTTTGAGTCCAAACTTCCCATAATACCTTAATCTTGATTTGTGTATTATCTTCACCAGGAGAGGGAGAGGTTTCCATGTGTTTCTAAAGCAAGAGTCCAGAGTAGAAAGAAGAGAAACCCTGGACACTGTGGGGGAAGAAAAAAAAAAGCATTGCTGGAAACTCATCACCAAGATTTTCATTGTTTATTGGTAAATGAAGCCAATTCAATTCAGCAAAGCAAAATAAATAATAATATTGATATGAATATACACTGATCAGGCATAACATTATGACCACCTGCCTAATATTGTGTTGGTCCCCCTTATGTGGTCAAAAATGCTCCGAACCATTGGGCATGGACAAGAGGACCTCTCAGGGTGTCCTATGGGGTCTGGCACCAGGACGTTGGCAGTGGATCCTTTGGGTACTCTGGCTTGTGCAGTGGGGCCTCTGTCAATCCAACTTGTTCCACTGAAGGAACAGTGCTTGATCAGAATGAGGTCTAGGAAGTTTGGAGGTCAAATCAACATCTTGGGCCATTGTCATGTTCCTCAAGATGTTCCTGATTGGTTGATGTTGTTGCCATGTGGTGGGGTGCATTTTCCTGTGGGGGTAGGCCAGTGACATTTGGGATTTCCATGTGCATGAGGGAGTGTGCTTGTTCTGGGACAATGTTTATCTGGGTGTCTAAGTCTCATCAACATGGATGTTAATGAGACTTAGACACCCAGATAAACATTGTCCCAGAACAAGCACACTCC
>OMNN01101489.1:0-15126 GCA_900302755.1 Chromis chromis
GATTATTTTAAATAAATAAATGAACATATGTTCATTTATTTATTTATTTGCACAGATATTTTATGTCACCCTCAATGTCAGATTTTTACAGATTTCTTTGGAAAATATCCTTGATTTCTTTTTCTTTTGACATTATAATTATTTTAGCAGATGTTTTAACGATAAAGGGCGTTTTTAAGTGCCATTTTTCCTGATTATAATTTATTCCACACTGTTTTCCAGCAGAAACAGTGAATGTTTTCTTCACATTCAACCTCCGCAGCTCCTACGACGCTTTACAGGGTTTCTCTTTCTAACATTATGTTCATGTAATGTGGGATGAGAGATAAAAACGGGGCAACATTACCATAGCTACAACTCAAAGCACTGAAAGCCATTGGAAAGCTCTAGATGGTGACTGTATGCTTACACACTAAATTAATAGTTGCTATTTCTGGTACAGTTGTGGGTAACTACGGTACTATTTTTTCTGTGTGTTTAATGAGATGTGTATGTGTTCTGCTTTGTGTAGCTTTTAGAACTGCTCAGCTGGGGATGTATACAATTATTTAACAGAATATCTGTATAGCAGACAGAGCTGGTTTGGGGCAATTACCAAATTAGCATTAACTGTGATGAAGAGGAGGCACAATTCACCTTTGTTTATTTTTACATTTTATTTTTTCATACCAAGTAGAATGGAAAAATGTAATGTGTTGACATAAAGTGCAGCTCAGAAGTTTCACTGGAAAACTCATTAGTAGTATGATTACAAGGTGTTTGATGTTGATCGAATTTTAGTTGCAACCTTTAATTTAACGTGTAAATTGGATGCAGTATTAAAGTTCAGCTTTTTAGGAAAAATAACGAAAGAAGCACTTAAAGAAGACATATTACCACATTATCATATTGTTATTTCCAGCCTTATATTTCTATTCTGGGACTCCAGTAGAGTAGCTTTGCATGATTCACAGTTAAAAATGACTTATTTATCTCATGCTGCCTATTATGCTGCCCTAGAGTTGAGCTTTTACCTGAAACTGGCTCTTTATGTCCCCCTCTCTAAAGGCCTGCTAAAAGGCAGCACCCAAAGCTTGTGAGAACCACCTCTCCTCTTGCTGGAGTCAAAGCCCCATAATCAAGCTGTAAACCTACACTGTGTCATTTTGAAGTTTATTTTTGAACAATTAACTGTCAAATTAGAGATAATAACTAGCAAAATCACAGAAAAAAAGTATTAATTTAAAGGTTAACCTTAAGAAAAATAGTCGAAAATCATAAATAATGTCCACATCAAAAATCTGTATTTTTACAAATAGTAATTTGTGCTTCTACAATGTGTGAACACAAAGGTACACTGCTTTATTGTATTTAAATAATTAAATATTATTTTTTGAAAGAAAAAAAAAGTATATTAAGAATAGAAAAATGGTAAATAAATTTTTTAACTGCTGTTTTCTGAGTTTTCCCTGTTTCATTAAATTGCAGATAATTTCTAGTAAAATCGTAAAATTCACAGAAAAAATGTATTAATTTATATGTTGACTGTAAAACATATATATGTTGTTTTTTTGTATTTGTTTTAATAATTCATTCTTTTATAATGTGACTATAAAATTACACTTACTGCATTTAAATCAGCTAAAAATATCATTATTTCTTACAGACATTTGCCATTATTTTCACAGTTTTTACAGTTTTTGAATGTTGTAGTATTTATAGTATTTTGTTTTGTTTTTGTTTTTGTTTAGTTTTTTTTTACATATTTTTTCTGGTGCCGTAGCTGCTCAAATCCATCCATATTTGTTCAATCCCAATTGTGATCTGAATTATGAGAGTGAACAGCACGAACACCCGTGACAACAAAGTTTGCATGAAGACGTCTCGGTTGGATAAATATTAGGCTCATTATTTGCTTACTGAGTGACATAACAGTAGATTTAGTCTTTCAATCACTCAGCCGTACATAAAGATATTTTTCTTTTTATATCCCTGTTAATAAGTTGTCATGTGGGAAATGTGTTAAAATACCAACTGAAGTGGAAAACATCTGCTGTCAGAAAATACCAAAGGTACAACGAGTTAAACAGCTCTTGGAACAAATTGTATGGTTGTTTGCCGTTAAGCCAGTGTAGAAGAAGCAAACGCAACAATATGCATAAATAGAAGAGTAAACACAGACAATCACTCTGAAAGTGAAATTCTATGTATTAATCATAGCAATGTTACAATCTTATCATTACATCTCATCCAAAACTAATTTAGTTTTTTCCCAGACTTCTTTGTTTGCTTTTAAGATTCTGGCATCTCAGGATTTTTATTTTTCCACAATTGAAAATTTGCTTTAAAAGATGTGGATGGAAACTCACCTACATGATGAATGCCTTGGGTGTATTTTTGTCACTTTTTTTTTTTTTTTTTTTTACATTTCCACCCAATATCATGGTAAGATACACTATACTGCCAAAAGTGTTGGCCCGTCTGCCTTTACACGCACATGAACTTTAATGACATCCCAGTCTTAATCCGTAGGGTTTAATATGGAGTTGGCCCACCCTTTGAAGCTAAAACAGCCTCAACTCTTCTGGGAAGGTGTGTTTATGGGAAGTTTTGACCATTATTCCATAAGTGCATTTGTGAGGTCAGGCACTGATGTTGGACCAGAAGGCCTGGCTCTCAGTCTCCGCTCTAATTCATCCCAAAGGTGTTGTATTGGGTTGAGGTCAGGACTCTGTGCAGGCCAGTAAAGTTCCTCCACACCAAACTGGTTCATCCATGTCTTTATTGACCTTGCTTTGTGCACTGTTGTACAGTCATGTTGGAACAGGAAGGGGCCATCCCCAAACTGTTCCCACAAAGTTGGGAGCATGATATTGTCCAAAATGTCTTGGTATGCTGAAGCATTAAGAGTTCCTTTCACTGGAACTAAGGGGCCAAGCCCAACCCCTGAAAAACAACCCCACACCATAATCCCCCCTCCACCAAACTTGCAATAATAATAGTAATAATGCACAATGCAGACAGGCAAGTATCGTTCTCCTTGCAACCGCCACACCCAGACTCGTCCATCAGATTGCCAGACAGAGAAGTGTGATTGGTCACTCCTGAGAACACGTCTCCACTGCTCTAGAGTCCAGTGGCAGAGTGCTTTACACCACTTCATCCCACGCTTTGCATTGTCTGGAGTCTGGAGGTATGTAACTATTGACTCTGCAGAAAGTTGGCAATTTCTGTGCTCTGTATGCCTCAGCATCTGCTGACCCCGCTCTGTGATTTTACGTGGCCTATACCACCTCGTGGCTGAGTTGCTGTTGTTCCCAATTGCTTCCACTTTGTTATAATACCACGAACAGTTGACCGTGGAATATTTAGTATTGAGTAAATTTCACGAAGAGACTTATTGCACAGGTGGTAACCTATCACGGTACCACGCTTGAATTCACTGAGCTCCTGAGAGCGACCCATTCTTTCACAAATGTTTGTAGAAGCAGTCTGCATGCCTAGGTGCTTGATTTTATACACCTGTGGCCATGGAAGTGATTGGAAAACCTGAATTCAATTATTTGGAGGGGTGGGCCAATACTTTTGGCAATATAGTGCATATCAATTAGATAATTTGTTCTTAATGCATATACATTTTCATTGTGTTGTCTGTTTTCATGCCCTTAGGGAGAAAAAAAAAGTTGTACAAAGACAATCTGGGGATGTGGAGTGAGAAAGAAGTGAGCTTATCAGACTTTTGCTGCCTGCTCCTATCTTACCTTGATTTGATACTAGCAGTTCAATGCTACATCAGCTGCTACTAACATAACACACCTTGGTGGTAGAGTTGCATCATGGGTAATCCAAATTGGAGGTTTTAACATAAAAGAAGAATGTGTGGAATGAAAAATATGATGTCTGGTTCTGCTGCATTCATTTTGATCCTTTTTTTTTTAAACTGCCCATCCTGATTGTTGGTACAATGCTTGCAATTGTAAGATTCATTTACGTGTCAGAGGTAGAGCAGTTAAATTAGGTGTATGACAAATGAATGGTGGTGTTCACTGAATACATTTGTCACTTTTAAACACAATGCGATCATTTAAATGTTGTTTTGTAGGATTTGTAGGACAAGACATCACGTGGTAGGGGTATTTGTGGTGGTGGTGTTTGGTTTTTAGGATCCAAACTATAATAAAAAGCAACTTGCATGCAGAGCGTTGTGCAACATCTTGTGTATATACCAGGATCCAGAGTCTCACTTTTTATGGGGCGCTGGATTCATCACAGTGACAAATGAAAAATAAAAAATAAAAAAAGGAAAAAGCTCTCTTTGAAATCCTTGGTTTTATTTGTATTTATTCCAACATGTTTCCTGTTTTACAGAAATTGTTGCAAATCATTTATGCCATGAACCATGTGTTGATAAGTCAGTTATCTGTTCCTATGACATACACAGACCTACAGCCTTAGACTTTTAAGGAATTTCAAGATACAAATATAAGTTAGATGTCAATTTCTGATGCACTTTTCCCCACATTTCCCTTTGTGGCAGTTTAATATATCAAATTCTTTCCGAGATAAATGTTGTTGTTGTTGTTGTTTTTTAATTGCTTGTCGACCCAATTTTAGCAACATCATCATCACCGTTATCATCATCATCATCATCATCATCAGGTCATCTAAACAGCCATCCCTGGCAGGTGTGTTTTCTATAGATTCTCTCCAGGGAAAAAGAATGATAGCGAGCGCACCACAAAACTCATGATGCTGCAGTCTGCCTAATGTGAGATACCATCATCACCAGCACTCAGCGTTATCTCACACCTGCCTCATCAGGAGTGCCATGTGAGGCTGAACATATTAAAGGTTTTAATTAGAAAAGACAATCATTTCGCAAGATCCTGCACTCAAGTTAGACTAACTGCATTGTATGTTTCCAATAATAAAAATGTTTTAGTTGTGAGAGTTTCAAAACTTAAAACCTTTTCAATGTTCTTCTCTTAAGACTCAGATCTAGGACATACCACTTGTGACCTCTTTTTTTAATTTCCTGAGATGTATCCCCCAAACCTCATCCCTGTTTCTTTAAAACGTGACTATGATCTGAAGTAGTGGAAGTTCATTAAGAGTGAGAGATTTCTTCAGATCTAAAGCACTGGAGGTGCTCTTCATTCTTTGAGAGAAAAGCAAACAATCCTCTAATGCCACTTTAATTTCTGTCCTGTCCCCTCCCCTCCCTCCGTTTTCCCCCCAAAACATCCACTAATAATCATCTCTGTGCCTCATTAAGGAGCAGAGGAGTGGAGGCACAGGCTGCTCCAGATGTTTGGTGGAAAACCCCTCAGGTCCGGTGTCTGTGTCAGAGAACTTGTGTGTATCCGCTGTAACACGCTCTCTATGAAGTGTGCAGGAGTGTGAAGCACCATTATAAATCTGCAAGTTTGATACTTCCTGCACTGTCTCAGGGCATCACTCTGAGTGCTCCACTGCCCCAGTTCCACAGCAAGGCGAAGACGAGGGATGAGATTTACCGTATGAGAACGCTAGATGGAGATGCGGACAAACTTTGCCATCTCTGCAGAATTTTATAATCAGTCTCTTTGTCTGCTGAGGTTGTCACACTGAGTGATGGCTGCAGGTCAAGACAAGGTGTTTATTTCAAACAGTCCCAGTTACTGTTTTCCATCTTTTTTTTATGCTGGATATGATTGATTGAATATTTTTTGATGGTTCATTGATTGCAAATCTGCTTAGTTAGTCGGTTGTTATTATCCTCTAAATGCCTTTAATTCTGAAGAAAACAGTGAGCATATTTCAACAATCAAGTTATTATAAAAAATACAGTTTCCAGTTATTTCAGCTTTACACATTAATGGCAATATCAGTCGAAACATTTCCTTGATGGGAACTTAACTATTCTGAAATAATCAAAACTCCAGACATCGTTGTAGTTCTTGTATAAGTGATTTTCTTCCACAACACTGCCCCACTTTATCATCTTCAGCTTGTGGCTGAATAATTCATGCAGCCTTGGTGACATCAAAGTGAATGAAAGATGAGGGAAAACGATGAGACTGTTACTCACTTGCCACAGTCCCCAAAGTGTCATCATATCTGGTAACTCAAGTATCGAACGTGGCAACAACAGCAGGCGGCGGGGTAGAGCCAGAAAATTAATAATAAATCTTCCTGTTGTGTCTCTTAAACATTTATCTTTCTACAGTGATTATTAATGATGTATGGACCTTTTTCACACAAGATATTTTAATGCAGGAAAGCAAAGGTGTCACTGATCTAATTAGGAATGACAGAATTTTAATTAGCAGTTTCAGCATCCTGGTACTGTGCATGCTGGTTTCCTGTCACACTTCTAGAAGAAGAGGAAGAAGAAGAAGAAAGCTTTATTGTCACAAATACATTTTTACAGCATTGTGAAATGTTGTTTTTCGCAAATCCCGCGAGGGTCAGCCATGGTACGGCACCGCTGGAGCAGGAAGGGTTAAGGGCCTTGCTCAAGGGCCCAACAATGGCCCTTGAGCAAGGTCTTCTGATCAGCAGCCCAGGGACTTAACCGTTGCGCCACCACTGTCCCATCTTCCATGGTTTACTGGGACATTTGAACAGGATGGTGTCAGTGTTGCTGTTATTAATAACATGTGCTTTTCCTACAATGGCAAATTAACATGTTGGTAGAAAATAAAGGTCACTTAGTGGGATGTATGGGCTGTGTGAGTATTTTTTATACTGTACAGTATGTGAGTGTATGTGTGCATGTGCTGAGGTTTTAAAGGTTATCCACAATTCTCCAGATCTGTTCAGCGGTCAGCTCAGCAGCCCTGGATTCATTGCTGTATCATATAAAAATCTCCCATAAGGCACTTACCTCTGCAACAAATTCATCTGACAGCAACATAAGTATCAGCTTGCAGTGTTACAGTATTTATTACAATTTACAACACACGACAGAGAAGGTCAGTAGAACAAGATAACTCCATGCTGGAAAGGAACAACGTGTCATCAGACTAATTAGCCTTCTGCCCGCCTCTTAAGCAGCATCAGTTTTAACAGAGAGAACTCTACAATAAGGGTTGGATGTAATTAAATGTTGGTGTGGTAGCTCAGCAGGAATCAGAATAATTTGTGTAATAAGATGTAACTGGACTGTCCCTGTGGTTTAGTGGTCTAAGATGCTCATCATGTAATCACATTGTTCCTGGCAGAAAAGTCTTGGTCTCTGCCTCGTCTTATTAAACTGGCCCCCCATGACACTATACAGGATGAAGCAGGTATAGCAAATCCTATCATGTTACTATGTCAAAGTCTACATGTTTTAATGTCAAATACAACTGTTTTAATTACCTTTTTTTTTATTTTGGCTTGACATGTACCCACTTTTTCTGGTATTTTGTAACCGATACTTACTAACCTGGTCATTAAAACCACACTGAATTGAAGCCATATCATGATGCATTCAGTGTGCTCAGAGCCCAGTTGGAATTATGTATGGAACTGAGATACAGTCTGCTTTCATATTGTTCCTTGCTCAACAATAAATGATTCACAATAGATGCACTCCTGCTTTTCTGTCATTCCAGTCAGTGTTAATGCACAGGTTTAGGTTTTTGATACTGAGAACTTAAATAAAGTTGTTGGTCAAGTTTTCATCATCTCTCTTATTTAAAGAAATGGCCTGGTTATATCAAATGTAATCTACACATCCCAGCACGCTTGTCAAATTCTGTAGTCCATGTTCAGAAAGTATGTTCTATCAAGACATGAAAGAGTGCATATAGTGCATCAGTATCCAAAAAAACACACGGGTTAAGTATAATGGTAGAATAGAAACTGTAAGAGTCAATATTTAAACAGCTCTGGTCTTTTGTGTTCCAGTTTCTGATCATAATGGTCTCTATTTCATTCTTTAAAACTCCTGAGAAAACAAACTGTATACTAGATAGAACCTTTAGTCATTAGAGAATGGACACAAATAATTATACCCTGCTTCTGAAGGGAAATCCTGAGTTTATCTACACAGAGCAAAACGTTTTGAAATCATTTGTACAACTTACTAATGTAATCAGTTTGCCTGTTTTGTACAATCATCATTATTAAATAACGTTTAAATGACTATGTGTTCACTTCACTGTTTTATCAGTCACTGGCATTCACACTTGGAGTCACTTGCATGTTGGTCAGATGTCTTCTGTAGGACTTTATCTGTGTGTCCACTAGGGACAAACTGATAATCATGTCATGTCATTTGCCTCGTCAATAGGTGGCAGCAAACAACTCCCATCAGTCAATCAATGAGCTTTGCTCAAGAAGGGAAGATACTGAACAGTTACACAATAGTAGTCAACAACCTGACTAACTACATGCACACACTTTCAATTTGTCGGAATTTTTAGATTTGTAACTGTTTATTTGAGGCTTCTTGGGCCTTCATCTCAACCGTATAATCCAAAATAGTTCCCTCTAATACCATTTTTACTGACCACAATGCACCTCAGCTGCACCTGTTGCTCAGAGATGACTGGCAGGTGACATTGTCTGACCTTACAGGGCCTCATACATCTCATTTAAATCTGCTCTCTCATGGAAATGTTTTTGGACAATTGGACAATTTTAATCGCATTCTACATTTTGGGCTCCTTGAGAGATATTTTGTAAGCTGATACTGGTATTGTTAAACCAATTATTTCTAATTATTGTTTTTCATCCAGCAAATAAATTGAATTAATAGTTAACAATCAATTTGTATTTTTGGCATTGTGGTGAAAGTTTTGGTTGACCAGTATATTAGGAAATAGTTTCCTGATGTTAAATCAGTTAAAACTGGAGAGAGAAAAAAGATATGAAGGGATTCCTTGGTGACCAGACTTGTGCTCCTGGCTTGTACTTTTAAAATCCTTCTGCTGTGGTTATGAGCTGTGACAGCCCTGAGGCTCTTTGCTCAGATCTTAATGTGGCATGCAATAAGTTTATGAAAGTTTATTGTATGTAGCTTTTCTGACTGGACGCCGGCATTAGGATTGGAATCCTTCATGGCAGTAACAGTGCCTGGCTAAACTCCACTGCGCCATACAGGCCCTTCCCCGGTGGGCGTGCGTAACGGCCCCAGCCCTCTCTAAATATAACTCCCCTCCAAAACAGAAAGAGAGAAAAGGGAGAACGGAATGCTCACCCAATCAAAAGCAGTCTGAAAACTTATTGGGGAAGAGTTTTTTCTTTTTCTTTCCCGGATACAGTGTGTGTCTTATATCGTTTTGATCCATTTGGTGGCCCCGGGTGGTGCTGGTGGAGCGCACAGCGGGAGGCGCATTGTCTGTATGCAAACTGGACGACATGGCCATTGTATGCGCTTGGGCATATATGGAGCCACTGATGGCTCGGAGGACACAGCCCGTGTAAAGTCTCAAGGAGAGTCGCTTGTGATCCGCCCGTTTCTCTCCTCCGACTTTATCTTCTTCTTCTTAACGGTTCTGCTCCGGCGCTATGAGTTGCCTGGATGTGATGTACCACCAAAGCTATGGAGCGCACTACCTCCCTGCAGCGGCGTACAAGGCGACCTACTATAACCACCATCACCAGCAACAACAGGTGAGACACTCATCGTAGAACTTTTTTTGTGGCTGCTGAGAGGCGCTGACACCAAATAACCTCAGCTCGAGGATTTTCTTTTCACTTGTTGGAGACGGAATTAACTTCCACAAGGGCTCGTGTGACCTAGGGTGTGGAGTGAGGTCTGTATTTTCACAGATTCCTATAGCTATTTCTGACACTAACAAAAGTTTTTTTTAAGGATAAGGAAAACTGCACAACCAGGAGTGACAGAGGACAAAATGTACCAAACTTTGGGCATAAATAAACCACACAAAAGTTAGATAGTGTCAGGACTATTTGTAAAATTCATTCATAATTAGTCAACTTTACTTTTTTTGCCAAATGTTTTATCCTATATTGGCTGGTTTCTGTTCAGGACACCACATCAAACTTTCTAACACCCCATAACCACAGCTCTCTACCTTCAATTTCACTTTTGAATGATTAAATTCCAGTCTGGGGCTCAGTATTCACCTCAGGTCAGGCGTAATGACACGGAACTATTAATCCTGTGGTCAACTGGTGATGTAATGACAGCCGGTCAGTCACTCAGGAATGCGGATCAGACACACTGAGCTTTACAAATAGTTGGAATGCAGTATGGGAAAAAAGAAAGTCATTTTCACACGACTCCCAAAATGCTTCCAGATAAAAAATACTACTGTTAAACAGTTTAAATTCAGAAATTTGACGTGCATGACATCTAAAATAAATGTTTTGTGTGTGCGTGTTGAGAAAATGGGATTATTTTTGACAAGTATCAGCACCAAAAACAGATTATTTTCTGTATCGTGATGACACAAACATAAAGAAATAACAGTTTTGGTATTTAAACTCCACTAAAACTGAAAACTTTTCTATGCTTATTTCAAGTCTTGTTTAATCCTGCTTGGATCTGTCATTTAATCTCTATTTGTCTCTCCCTCCAGAGGAAGCTGACTGTTTACAGTAAGATGCAGGAGTGTATGGAGCAGCAGCAGCAGGGAGGAGGAAGAGGGATGCTGCCCAGGGATCAGGGCCTCCGGCAGGGACCTGCTGCACCAGAATCAGGCCGCAGATGCTCACCCAGTTCGGAGCTAAAGGATGGCCCTCAACCGGCAGAGGCAGAGTACTTGAGTTCCCGGTGTGTACTGTTCACCTACTTCCAAGGCGACATCGGTGATGTGGTAGATGAGCACTTCTCCAGGGCTCTCAGTCAGTCCAGCACCTTCAGCAGTGAGAGCAAACCCATCAGAGTGACCCAGCCGTCTGCTTCTGCCACTGCTGGCTTATGGAAAGGTGAGCGGGAAAACTAATCTGACATATTATTTAAAATACTTAAACAATTGCTGACTTAGTTTAATTACCATAATAGTTTACAAACTACTGCAAATAGAAGATAAATAATACTGTATGTGTCAGTGTGTTAAATCTTTGTGCACTTGGTTGTTTCAGATGGAGCGTCTCTCTCTGAGGGTCAGGGCAGCTCAGCTTGGAGCAGCGCTTATCCATCTCAGCCCACTTCCTGCCTCCCCTCTGTATCTGTCTCAGTCCACCCAGAATTTTCCTCCAGCCCCGTTCCCTTCAACCACCCAGATGGAGCCCTATGGGCCGGCCACATGCTCTCCCAGGCCAGCCTCCCACCTCCAGCGACCCTCCCCGACAGCTGGACCTACAGCCTGAGCCCCCAGAGCACGAGCGGCTACCCCAATGTTCATGACGTCTACCATCCTCACCCCCACCCCCACATCCACACCCGACACCATCACCCCGTGCTCCATACGTACCCGACCCACAGCCCGGCATTGGATCCCAGATTCAGTCCACTGCTGCTGCCTGGTGTCAGAAGCCAGAACCAGTCAGCCACCAGCGCAGGGAGTTCCCCACACAGCGAGGGGGTAAAGACAGAGATGGATCCCAGCAGCAACAGCCCGGTCCCGGCTACCTCCGTCACCTGGACCCCCTCTGCGCTCCATGGATCTTTGGAGGTGTACGACACAGGTAACTATGATAAAACTTTGACAAGCCTTTATCCAACTTCGCTGCATTCTAACATGTGCAATAAGTGGTCAGAATAACAGTTGTAATTTACTCTTGTTTTCTTTCTTTCTGCAGCTCTTGATCAGACCAAAGCAAAGACATCAGTGTGGTTCTAACTGATACACCAGCAAAAGGACAATTCAAACCAAAAAGGACCTACAATGTGGCTTTATCAATGTATGGCTGCAACACCAGCACTGTAATGTAAAATGTAGATATAGAATGCTAACTGTAGCTTAGTCTATCAGTCGTGCACTGTCCTCTCAATTATTATGGAGATGAACTCAGGCTTGGACTTAAATGACAGTGATCTAATGCTTTGGCTGCACGTCAAGGCTCTCGAAGTACGATAAAAAAAAGACTACTTGCTTTAAGAATGGAAGGTTTCTTCTTTGTCAGCAGAAAACACCTTTTCCTTTTCATGCAATGTGAGACCAAGCGGTTCTGTTTCAAGAGCTTGATTTTGATCCACAATTTTTTATGTACAGTAAATGTTTGTTGATGACTGTAAATTGCTTTTTTTGTGTGTGTACAGTTTTGTCGTGCTAAATCGTTGTTTGCTGGATGACTTCTGCTAAAATTGTCGCTTGAATGCTGCCGTTACTATTTTTGACTTCTGGGAATGTGTAGTGTAAATATTGATACTGTATGTTTGAGTAATAAATTTGTTAAACTGAATTCTTCAGTGAGGTTTTTGTTTTAAATATATCTTCTAAATTACCTTTATATGGATAAATAAAGAAAAATAATTACTTCCAACTAGATTTTTCTCTGTTCTGAAGGGTTTTGAACACATCTGTCAAAATTTAAGGATATGTTAATCATTGATACCAATTACCGCTTCCAATAGGCAGTGATTTGTTGTATACATCATCCCAAGAAAGGATAGTTATGTCTCCTCCAGTAAAATCAAAGTCTGTTTTCTCGAATAACAAATACAAGAAAACATCCACCTATGTTCGAAGGTGTTTTTCCTATTTCTACAATAAATCTCAGCACCAGGACCTTTGTCATTCTTTCGCTGAAGTTAAAATGGTGAATAATTTCCTAAATTCAAATTGAAGCTTACACGTTGTAAGAGTAAGGCATCAGCTGTAACAAAAAGCTAAAGAAAATCTATGTGATGTTGCTTGAGTATACATTTAACCTATATGCAAGGGTTGATGAAAGTTACCTACTAAAAACAAGAAAAATGTTACATTACTGGTTAGGTTATTGGTATTAACAGCAGCACATGGATATTTGTCATACTGCTTTAAAAGTACAGATGTTCTCTAGGGACACTTAATTTTATAAAATCAAAACTAACTTCATGAACACCAAACTGCACTGAGACCTGAGACTCTTTTAGTAAGCATAGTAGCTGAAATGGTTGTCGCAGTGCTGTGCAACAACAGTGCTTCAGGTATGACCACAGATTGTATGTTATGGAGCTAACAGGAGCTGAGCTGTGGTACCAAAGGGAAGTGGATTGCATTCCACAGACAATTATTGTAAGATACCATGATGTGTCTGTTTTCTGTTTCCACACAAACACACACACTTTAAAAACACACACACTCCCAGACTGACAAAGACACACCGAAGAATGCATTTCCCGTCTGGACGGGAAGTTTGTCGGACTGTTGCAGACTACTCACACACACAAACACACGCTCAAACCCCCACGCAACGAAAAAACAGATTTCAGGTACACCAGTTAAATTTTCATGGGTTGATCACAATGTATGATGGTATGGATTATGTTTAAAAAGGCTGCTCTAAATACATATTTTAGTCATGGTTTGGTGCCAGGATCAACAGTGTGTACACTTCAAGCTTGTATATGCATGGCAGTGTGTGTGTTCTTGTTTTACTCATGATGTGGGGACACATGTCTGTTTAAACAGTGGTGTTGTTGGAACCTGCCTCTCTTCTTGGGACAATTTAATTTTACGTTAAAGACGTGGTTTAACGTTAAGCTCACGGTAAGTTTAGATTATGTTTAAGGTAGGTGTCCAGAAAATGAATGTAAGTCAGTGCAATGTCCTCTGCAGTGATGTGTAGTGAACACAGCTGCATGCCATCCAGATGAGCAAGGCAGAGGGTCAAGCTACTACATAAAACTTATCATTGGTTGTATTCTGGGTCTAAACCGGGACATTAAAACCTTCCATGGGAATGTGGAACAGACCCAGGAAAACCCCCGCATTGACCGAAGAGACCTGCTGTTAATGTCACCTATGACGATTTACAACAGCCTGTTGGAATCAATCTCTGAAGCAAATGGTCTCATACCCATTTCTTCGGATTAGGAAAAGCAAGGACCAGACCTCCTGTGGAGGAGGGTAAATAACATTTGGTGAAATAACACGTTGGATTTCAACAGCTTCAAAGGACGATGGCCATCAATAACTTGGAATACTTCTCCCCCTCACTTAAAGCACCGAGATCGCGGTGGCTGATAAGAAGTCGTAAAGTTAGCAGGCATTCTTCAAAAACAGACATTTCACCTCTGATTGCCTTCATGTTAAAATTTCCAAGTGTGAATAACTGTCGTCCACGCCATATTTCTGTACCTGTTTACATCTATCAGCTTTAATATGAATGTAACATAACCTGTCCAAATTTGGTGTTGTACGATGTTCACAACAGGAAATATGAAATTTCAGTTTAAATCAATTTCTAACATGAATCCACAGCGTCTCCTACAGGTCGGATCAGCATACAGCAGGTCGAGAGGATCCAGCATTCATGTCTCTACAAATAGTCACTGAGCATATTTGACTATGTGTAAAATAGTTGCATTTTCTGTGTATGTGTCTAGGTCAACACTTGATATGACTGCAATATATGTCTGAATACATATGAATATGATAATAACCAAAGAATAACATGTTAACTTAATTTACAGGATTTTAACTATTAATTTCTAGCTGACATAGCCAAGGCTATTTAATCATATGTTATTAATCTTCCTGTGTATTTTAAATGGGTCATGGTGAAAGACGGATTGATCACGTTTGCGCGGATAATGTAATTCCCTTCCTAATACAATCTATGGACCTCACACTCCATTCTGAGGACAATGAAAGGGTGTTAGGTTACCATTTCTTGGCGCTAAAATCTTAGTCTACACCCCTCTCATCCGCCCAAAAAGTCAGAGGGATAAAAGCAAAAGACCGCTTTTGTCCGCCTCTTAAGCTTTTTACTCTTACGCTCTTACACTCTTCCTCTTCGCTCGTATCTTGTACTACGTGTAACCAGCCCCCCTCTCTCTCTTTTACAGCGCTTTTTCTATCAAGGCCTCAGCCTAATCGTTTTTCACGTATTAGATTTTTGTCCGGTTCTACTCTTGAGAGTTCTGGACCATTTGTCTCGCGCGTTGTCTTTTACATCAGTGGCTCTCAGTTAATCTTAGTTTAATCTTTTTCGACTTTTTGTTCAAATAGCCTAAGTGCTTATTTTCCCTTTTGACCAAGTCAACATCTCTAGTTTTCGTGAGCCTTGGAGCGTTAGGCCCACGCTCTTTAAAGGTTTTTCGAGAGCCACAGATATTAC
>OMNN01101490.1:8945-20003 GCA_900302755.1 Chromis chromis
GCCTGCTAGTATAGCTGACAATCTGTTCTGTCAAGATATGAGTCTTGATAGCGAAGGTTTTGACAGTTTAAAGAGCTGAGAAAATCCTGTCGCACAGTTTTTTGAAAAAGTGCAGTATGAAATTTTCAAATATAATGTCTAAAATATAGTGTAGTGTAAATGTAACAGAAAAACCGTGCTGGTCGAAGAAATGGCATTGAGGTGCAAAAGTGGTGGTATTTACAATAAAATAGAGAATTATAAAAATACAAAAACATGAAACGATGAAAACAGTAATATAGCTTGTTTGGTGTTTTAAGATGGCCATAAAAACAGCAGCTTAACTGATGTTGCACTTCTGGATATTGCGCATTGCTGGAAATTTGCAAAGTAAATAGTGCAAAAAGTGCATACAAGTTGGCTACAGGTTCAGTGTATACACTGCCTATAAAAAGTATTCACCCCCCTTGGATGTTTCACCCTTTTGGTACTAACTTTGGTACTAACTCTTTAATATCAAAGTGAAAACAGATCTTTACAAAATAATGTCAATTAATTAAAAATGTATAGTGTAAAATAAGTGTTTGCATAAATATTCACCCCCGTTAAAGTGACTGACCTAATTCAACAGAGGTCCGTCCAGCTAGTTGATGCCAGCAGTGTCACAATTAGTGACATGGAGATCACCTGAGTGCAGCTGATGTGTGTCAAGTGATTGTACAGTAATCCCTCGCCATATTGCGGTTCACTTTTCGTGGTCTCACTGTATCGTGGATTTTTAAATTGTACATACCAACCAGAACACTGTGTTCTGTATCCTGGGCGCTCCGTCTCCCATGTATAGCATGTGTTCAGCATCTCTCCTTGTCCATTTCACATCGACGTCTGATCGCTGCGCATAGTGTTGCTCACACTCAGCGAGTGTGGGGAGGGTTTATAAAGCCTTAAAATATATATATAAATAATAAAATAAGTATAAGGTTGCTACTTCGCGGATTTCGCCTACCGCGGGGGGTTCTGAAACCTAACCCCTGCGATAGACGAGGGATTACTGTAGTATAAAAACACCTGTGTCTGGGAGGTCCAGTCTCTGGTTCATCAGTATTCCTGCTACAATTGCAACATGAAGACAAAAGAACACTCCAAGCAACTCAGAGGAAAGCTCATTGAAAAGTATAAGTCAGGAGGTGGCTACAAAAAGATTTCCAACTCACTGGACATCCCACAGAGTTCAGTTAAATTCAACATTAACAAATGGAAGGAGTATGGCACTTGTTTAAATCTGCCTAGAGCTGGCCGTCCTCACAAACTGAGGGACTGATGAGGGTGGCCACCAAGACACCTACGACCACTGTGAAGGAGTTAAAAGCTTCAGTGGCTCAGATAGGAGAGACTGTACATACAGCAACTGTTGCCCGGGTTCTTCACCAGTCGAAGCTGTATGGGAGAGTGGCAAAGAGAAAGCCACTGTTGAAAAAAGCTTGCCTGGAATTCGCCCAAGGGCATGTGGGAGACTCCAAGGTCAACTGGAAGAAGGTTCTGTGGTCTGATGAGATGAAAATTGAGCTGTCCATCAGACTAGAAGCTAGTTTTTGGCGAACACTAAACGCTGCACATCACCACAAACACACCATCTCCAACATGAAACATGGTGGTGGCAGCAACATGACGTGGGGATGCTTCTCAGCAGCAGGTCCTGGAAGGCTTGTAAAGGTAGAGGGGAACATGAATGCTGAAGAATATCGGCAAATCCTGGAGGATAATCTGACTCATCCTGCAAGAGAACTAGGACTTGGGAGAAGATTTATTTTCCAGCATGACAACGACCCCAAGCATACAGCAAAAGCTACACAGAAATAGTTAAAAGATAACATGATGAATGTTCTGGAGTGGCCAAGTCAGAGCCCAGACCTCAATCCAATTGAGAATTTGTGGCTGGACTTGAAAAGAGCTGTTCACGCCCAATCCCTGAGCAACCTGACAGAGCTTGAGCTGTTTTGCAAAGAAGAAGTGGGTAAAAGTGCAGTGTCCAGATGTGCAAGGCTGATTGAGACACATCCACACAGACTTAGTGCAGTGATTGCAGCCAAAGGAGCATCTGACCTCAAGGGGGATGAATATTTATGCAATCATTTACTTTACCTAATATATTGTTAATTAATTGACATTATTTTGTAAAAGTCTGTTTTCACTAGGGCTGCAGCTATAAATTATTTTAATAATCGAGTATTCTATCGATTATTCTGGCGATTAATCGAGTAATCGGATAAAAAAATAACTTAATTTAATTTAATTACTTTAGCTTAATTTCATAGTAATACATGGCAGAGAATAATAAAAGTCAGTTAAATGAAGAACCAATTCAACGCTTCTTAAAATAAATAAATAAAGCATCAAAATCTGAAGTGAGCACGCTGTGCAGCTACTTTCACACAGGACGTGGTATGCGCTGTGCTCGCTGTGGGATTCAGGTTCAGCTCCTGGGGAATCTAGCGAGCAAAATAGGCGGAGTTTTCAAAACCCTCTGGCGGGGCGACATCACCAACCTCTCGAGCCGCAAGCTTTCAGTTTGATGCAAAACTTCAACAGTGAAGATGTGTTTCATATAATTCGGAAATTCAGACACACAGGCTGTTTCTCAATACCAAGAACGCAAGAACGAACGCATATTGAGAAACGGTCTGTGTGTCTGAATTCACGAACTATATGAACCACAAAGTTGTGCCATATAATTAGGGGAATTCAGAATCATATAATATGTATATATGTCTATGGTCTCTCCAACCTGCGCACAAAGTCGCGCTGCTCTTGCGCTTTGCTTGGCGCAGTGGCATGCCGTTGCTGCCACGTCCGCAGACATCTGCGCTGTATCGTGCATATATAGTATAGTATATAGTGGATGAAACAAAGCCTCAAAGCATTTTAGTATTCGAATTACTCAAATTACTCAAGGAATCGTTTCAGCCCTAGTTTTCACTTTGATATTAAATTGTTGTTTTTTTTGCAAATTCTTGTCAAAAAAGCCAAAAATATATTGACCATGATTTCATGTATAAAAGCAACAAAAGGGTGAAACATCCAAGGTGGGTGAATACTTTTTATAGGCAGTGTAAATAGAAAATGCACTAAAGAAAAAGGTTGGAAGATATGTACATAATTACAGATTTAGTAAATGTAATAGTGATTAAATAGCTGATAGTTAGTGTCAGTGTTTGGCAGAGTTCAGTTCTCTTATGGCTCTGGGGTAGAAACAGTTTTTCTGTCTGTTTGTCTGGATTTAATGACTTTACGCTTTCTGTTTTTAAACTTCCCACTTGTCGTTACGACAGAAGCTTTAGGAATTTCCACGCAGAAGCCCGTCTTTTGTGACGTCCACAAGCAGGAGCCGCTGAAGCTGTTTTGCGAGACGTGCGACCGGCTCACCTGTCGAGACTGTCAGCTCCTTAAACACAAGGACCACAAGTATGCAGAGATTCTTTTTCCTACAATAAGAATTCTATATTTATCCATTGATAGTCTCAGTATGTGTGATGATTTACTGCTATGATGCAGCTTCTTACAGTCTTGTTGATGATTTAGCGAACCTGATGCTGCTTGATTTTTCTGTGATGTGATGTTTGACGATGTCCTATGTATTAATGTCAATAACAGTTTTGCTTCAGGAAAGGATAATGATGTGTCTTAATATAAAGTGCTGTTAAAAAATCATGCACAGTTGTCTTAAGAATTTTCATTAATTCCTGTTTGACATTCTCTGTGTCCAGCTACCAGTTTTTGGAGGATGCCTACAGAAACCACCGGCAGTATCTGGAGAACATGACGCAGCAGCTGCAAGAGAAAAGAAAGGCCATCGAGGACGTCTCCAGCTGTATCAACTCCGGGTAAAGTTATCCTCCACAGCAGAGCGTCTGTTTTATTTGCATTTCATATATAAGAAGTATTTTGTTTACAATAAAATGTAGACACGTTGGTTCTCGAGGGAAATGAGGGTCTTTGAATTTAACCAATTTTATTTCAATTTAAAACCATTTGAATATTGAACTGAATCCAGATTCATGTGAGCCCTGATATACACTTTATTTTCTGTCTTTTACTTTCACAGGCTGCAGCAAGTTGAAGAAAATCGAAAGTCGGTAACCAATGAAATCAAGAAGTCCATCTGCAACCTGATCATGGAGATCAACAGGAAGGGAAAGATTCTCGTCAACCAGCTTGAGGTTTGTTTAATCTGCAAGTTTAATGACTTTTCAAATACATTTGTGACATTTAATACTCATTTTCTTACTTTTGTTGGCCATATTTACTCATAGGCTTTGACTAAGGACCATGAAATGGGTTTGAAAAAGCAGCAGGAGGACGTCCACTCTCTGAGCAGACACCTGGATCATGTCATCAGCTTTACTAAATGGGCAACAGCCAGCCACAGTGGAACAGCTCTCCTGTACTGCAAGAGACTGGTGTGTGACTTTAACATCAAACAGCAAGTCAATTTACAGTGTAGTTGTTCCATGTTATATAAAAAACAATTATTTTTTTGATAAAATTCTCTGTGATTTTAATTTTTTTTAATCTCCTAGATCCTATATCAGATCCATTACCTGATGAGAGCGAGCTGTAATCCCTCCATCGTCCCTCAGAGCTCCGTTCGCTTCCAGTGTCGCTCTGGTTTTTGGGCCACAAACGTGGATCTTGGTAAGACTGTCATCACGGAAAGAATCTGTCAGAAATTTAAAAAAAAATATTGTAGATTAACAAATGTTTACTACTGATTTGTAAAAGATGAACGCATCTTTAAAAAAAACATAATTTTAGGTCATACTTTATAATTTATCGATGCTCTTTGTGAGTATAAGCTATTGTAGCAACCAATAAGGTAATAGTTTTGGCCATTTTAAATGTAATAAAGCCAATAACGGGGGCAGTGGTGGCCTACTATTTTGTGAAGCGAACTTGTAACCGGTGGGTCCCCCACTAGCAAGCGAGTCCCCGGACTGGCAAGAGGTTGAGGTGGGAAAGTGAGAGCGACCGCTTGTCTCAGTCACCACCACTGTGGGCCCTTGAGCAAGGCCCTTAACCCCTGACTGCTCAATAACGTACATAATACTACATTCGTAAATGAGTGTTCATGTTCTATGTTGTATATTGGAGTTAAGTGCCATTATAGTACCAGTCCAGTTATTTAAATACAGTTCTGAGTGAGGACTGAATCGTTTTAATGAAACGTTTTCCAAGAAAAAAATGTGGTAAATTCATTTGACAATGCAACATCCAACACAGACACTGACATGGAATTATGAATTTACATATCTAAATAAACAATATTCTAAATAAAGATTTTGCACAACAAATAATTCTCAAATTGTCTCTTACAACCATAATTAAGGAGAGTGAGAGCTACATGGGACGTATCCTTGATGAGTGAATATGACGACTATGTTATCCACTAGACCTGTTTTTGATGAGCAAACTGCACAGAAACTGCAAAAAAAAAACTTTTATATCCAAGAAATGCAGTCCTGTTCATGTATTATTACATTATCGGCTGCAGTTATTACATTTTCAAAGGATTTTTTTAATGCTAGGCCATTAATGTAATAACTTATTAAATTATTGGCCGTTGTTACGTTACTGGTTGCTACAGCTATAAAAATGCAGAGTCAGGTAAGACATTTGATTAACCAAAAGACGATGTATAGAAGGCAGAGACACAGAAGACAGGTGAAGTGCAGCTACAGTAGTTTCTTTGATAGACATACAAGATGCACCCTGTAAACTGTGCAGAATTAGGTGTTGCCTTTTACTAGATGTTGAATTTTTGCAGACTGAGCACGTCTGACTGTATCTTTCTTCATTAGTCTCTACGCCTTTATGCCCAGGGGTATGTTTCCTGCCCATCTGTCTGTGGTCTGACTCTTCTACTACCCTCCACATTAAAGTGTCCCACTTTTTCTCATATAAATCTCTCCCTCTCATAATTTCATCCTCAATATTCTCACATCTGAAAGACTAGGGAGTACCACCAGGATGAAAGTAATGGAAGGTTCAAGATAAAGGAAATGAAAATATCCGCCACTAACATTTTGCATGAATGAGTGCACAGTGGTTTGATGTAGATAACACCGCTTAAAGATTGTCCCACACTTTTATGTTATCTTTATTTGTCAGCGTGCTCTTGAATCCAGTAAAGAAGACATTGTGTTTTTGCTTTTATGTCTTTCAGCGTATTAATCTAATCTGACCGGAATGACCTACCTACTAGCCTGTTTTCATTTTACACAATCTCCTGCTCGTTATCAGTCACAGTTTGTCTTGGGAAAACTCTTTGCTGTCTTTGTTTGAAAGGTTTTTAATTTGTGCTTGACGTACAAACCTTTCGCAGCAGAGATTCTCTTAAACCAATGTATAAAACCTTTTGCTATAAGTTACAGCAACACTGATGTAGCAGACAGTTTCAAAGCATCCTTCCAGTCATAAATGTGTTTTCGTCACTCCTATTCCTTAATTTTTAACCTTTTTTTATTTATCGTGCAACTCTGCAACCTGACAGAAATGTTAACTGGAGGACGGAGGTGCAGTTGGTAGTTATTTTTTATTTTCTTGCAGGTTCCCTGGTGGTAGAAAGAGGTCCAGGGAGGCCGCCCATCACCAACCACCAGACTGGTCCCAGAGCAGAAGCACCTACTGGAGGTCTTTCAGTCTCAGCACAGCAGCGACAAAGTACACTGGCTCAGCTCCAGATGCAGGTATTTTTTATTACATTATTTATTATGTATTTTTATTTTTTATCTTTAGTTTCAGTGCTCTGATGAGTTAATTTGTAGTTTTGGATAAATAGATAACCGTTAAATGACGTAAAAAATTAAGAAAGTACATTTGACTCTATTAAAATACTCCTTTATCTAAGGTTGACAAGCTTTCCCAGCAGCCCCACAGGCAGCCTCCTCCGAACCACTGGTCCTGGTACCAGAACGTGAGACTCCCAGGACCTCCCGGACCTCCGCCCCCAACCAGACCCATCCACGGAGGCTCCTCGCCCTCCCAAGGCCCCCACAGCTTGGCTCAACCGGGACGGAGATACGGGAGCTCCCACCCCAACCCAAGAAGCCCCACGTCGTCCATGCTTCACAACACTGGCTTCCAGGCTGCACAGGTACGTTAGAAGCAGGATTTAGGGGTTATTAAGGTAACTTCAGGTAGTTTCAGTCTGCAAGGGTGGTTCACTTCTTACTGGGGTACATCTCCATGGTAATTAATGCTAAATATGTTTGAGATAAGAGATCAATATGTATTAAAACTCTTGAAAAATGGCATTCGAGCTCAGTGCACAGATAGTAAGAGAGAAAGATAAAAGTTTTTCAAGCAATTTCATTTTTTTATTTGCTTTTGTACAGTGATAAATCCTAAATTACAAACAAAAACAAACACTGAAGCCATATAGCCTGATTGTTTACCTTATACGATTTGCAGTAAATGTACTTATCGATTTGAAATAATGTTTTATATTTGTTCTTTACTTGCTCCTAAGACTGTTTAACACCACCAAGCACCTGAAAGAATGAGGATTAAAGTGTCTTACACACCGTAAGAATGAGAGTGAATGTGAGATTACTGAATTCATCCTCCACATTACCATTAAAATAGTTTAATTTTGTTATTTATTTGTTAAATAATTTGCCTTTTTTGTGAGTAGCATGAAGGGACAGCACTGTAAATGTGTCATACAGGCTTGTGATGCATGATGATAGTTAATCTGAATCTTGAATCTTGAATTTAGTCTGTATTATATGTTTAAAGTCTTCGTATTTCTCTAATATTATGATTTGCTCTTCATTTGTAAAATATGTCACTCTGATGCCAGCAGACCTGTCCATGTTTGGTCATCTGTTGCCGCCTCTTTCATGTAAACGCCCTCTTATCCAGTTTTTAAAAACCTGGGTTGGCTTACCGAGTTGATAAGCTGCAGTTGTTAGGTTTAGTGAAGCCAGATGATAAAATGATACCCTGGATATGTTGAACCTGCTGGTACACAGATTTGAGTTTGAATGCATTGTTCTGTGGGGAACAGGATGTTTGTTCTTTAGGCCCAGGCAACTAGTGATACTAGAGGCACTGCTTATAGTTGTGATAACAATGTCAAGTTCCCATCATGGCTTTGTCTTCATCGTGCTCCATTTTTGTTATAGAGATTTCATCCATGGAAATATTATTAAAATGATCTTGATAAAATTAGATCATCTTTTGCCTCAAACACTGTGATGGATCAAGTCGGTTTATCTACTAGAATAAATTGCATCCTTTCAGCATAAATTGTTATACGCAAATGCCTCACTCCTTCTCCTCTGTCTTATTATACAAATTAGTGTGCCAACTTGACCTGAAGTGATCTTTCAGCTCCTTATTTTCTCTCCTTCTAGTCTCTTCGAGATCTGATCAACAGCTCCGGTTTCCCTCCTAAACCCATGGACATGTCGCAGGGTCCTCCACGCTTCCCCCAACCTCTGACTGCTGGAGCAGCCACACAGACGTCACTACATCAGGTTGGGAGAAGAAGCATCAGTGATCTAAATTCTGGCATGACAGAGGCTGTGATGATGCATTAACTGCAACCTGTTTTGTTTCTGTTTCCTTCAGAGATGCATGCCAGAGTCGTCCTTCCTGAAGAGAAGTGAAGCCAGCGGATCTCTTCCCTCCATCACCATCTCAGTCCCCAAACCCGGCTTCGCACCGAGTCTGACCTCCACAGCTGCAGACAAAACAAACACTCTCAATCATGCAACAGGTCATTATCTCTGCTCTGATTCATCCCTTCAGCTGTCAAAATCAAAAGAGAGCTTTTCTTTTGTCTTCCAGATCTTCAAATGTAATTTTCTTTTATTTATTTCAAGGTCAAGGAAGGCAGAACTCACCGATGGCCAAGCCGTCGTCTTCAGACCGAAACACAGGGTGAGAAAGCATCTAAAACCACAGTTTGTTCTTCTTCCTATTGTTTGTTTATATGCTTGACTGTTGCTGTGAGATCATACGCATAGAGACAAATAAAGTAGGGTTTTAGTCAACAGAAGAAAAATGGGTTTGACTAAAATCGTAGCTTCAACTGAACAATTGGTCGCATGTCTCTACGTCTAGATTAACTAAATCGGCCACAGTGCAATGAGTGCACTCTACCTGCGAGCCCGATCAGCCTAAATAAATGATAAACACAAAAGACTAGTATTTGCAGCGTAGCAATCATTTTAACATTTTTTGTTAGACCCTGTGTTCACCCGCCCATATTTATATGAATTCTGAATCTAGAACTATATCAACTGGTGATCCCAGCACAAGAACTATTAATAATATAATTTAACATAGACAAGTTAGTTGCTGTTTTTCAGCTGGTTGTTGAGCTGTTATATACAACCTACTGTTTGCAAAGTTAACTCTTGACTTTTTGGCCGTCTGTTTAAACATAATACAGCCATGAATAGGACATGGTGTCCGTTATTTTGGAGTTGACTCCAAGCAGATGTTAAATAACTATTAAGTTGAATCTAGTCTTCAGTAGGTTAGGTGAGTTCAAAGTTGTGAAAATGCATGTTCAGAGGTAGTCTGTTTCTCCTGCTGCCAAATATGATTAATCCTGGAAGGAAAAGATGTAAAGATTTTCTCCTTATGAAAATAAAACCAGTGACTGTCATAAGACATGAGAACACGTCTACCAACCAATCAACCTGCCGATCTGTACTAAAGCCCTTAAATTAGGTGCCATAGATTTAAAACTGGGCTGTTTATGTCATATTATTGGGGACATAAAGTTAAACAACTGGGATTTTGTTTACCTTAACTAATAACTTGTACACCCTGCAACTCTTAAATTGTTCTTATTTTCCAGTTTTACTCCTCTTAGCCTGACCATTTGTGAATATCCACCTTTTTTCTGAGTGTTTTTCCATATACAGTATGTAACATATGACAAACAGGTGATTCATAGGACAAACCTAAAAACACTGATCTGTCAAACCAAAATCAGTATGTCTATTTTTCAACTGTGTCATAATCCTAATCTCCTCTCTGACACCTGCATGTTGAAGGACGACGACTTGGAAACAGAGTTCAGAGCCGCCATCCGCCCCCGCAGCTAAACGAAGAAGAAGGTCGTCCCCAGGACCCGTTATCGTCATCAAGGACGAACCAGAGGATGAGGATGAAGTTCGCTTTGTAAGAGAAAAACTTGAAGAAAGCTTTTGATTGTTGTGATTGTCATTGTGCTCCAAATGCAGTGTAAAATATTTTTTAAAGAAGTATCTTTAATATTTCCTTTATTTTGTATTGCTAGTATTTAGTCATAATTTATGACATTAGTTTAACCTCAAAATGGCTCCATCAATGAAAACATTGTTGAAGGGGTTTGAAGGGAGCCCCAGAACCCACAGGTAGGTTTGATAGGCATTTTGTCTTTGAAAAATTGCCAAAATTTCACCATTGATAAAAGCCGGAAACGGTTAAATTGTCAGAATCCTTGATTTTTAAATGGAATTGGCAAACTGAACCAAATCTAAGCATAAAATTGTCATATCATAAGGGGGCAGTGGTGGTCTAGTGGTTTGTGAAGCGAACTTGTAACCGGTGGGTCGCCGGTTCGAGCCCCTGGACTGGCAAGAGGTTGAGGTGGGAAAGTGAGAGCGACCACTTGTCCCAGTCACCACCACTGTGGGCCCTTGAGCAAGGCCCTTAACCCCTGACTGCTCCCTTGGTGCTGCACCGTGGCAGCCCACTGCTCCTAGTATGTATAGTCATGTGAAAAAATTAGGACACCCCATTAAATAACCAGATATTTATTAAGAAACATTCACTTTTCAATGTCTAATCTTGTTTTTATTTATCTCTGGAAAAGAAAGTGATTTAACTGCAGGTAAACAACAAAAAGGAGCCTTGTTTTACTCAATAAACAAAAGATATCAACAAAAATGCATATTCTAACTGAGGAAAAAGTTAGGACACCCTACCCCCTAATAGCTAGTGTTACCCCCTTTGGCTGTAATAACTTTTTCCTCAGTTAGAATATGCATTTTTGTTGATATCTTTTGTTTAATGAGTAAA
>OMNN01101493.1:0-10428 GCA_900302755.1 Chromis chromis
TCGCACCCCCCCAGTTTTATTTTTTTCCGATAGCGCAAACCGTGACATAATTAAAAATGAAATTACCGTAATGACACTATGAAATTACCGTAATGACACTATGAAATTACTGTAATGACACTATGAAATTACCGTAATGACACTATGAAATTACCGTAATGACACTATGAAATTACCGTAATGACACTATGAAATTACCATAATGACACTATGAAATTACCATAATGACACTATGAAATTACCATAAAGACACTACGAAATTACCATAATTACAATACGAAATTACCGTAATGACACTACGAAATTACCGTAATGACACCAGGAAGTATTCACATTTAAGATGCCGCATTTTATCCAATGATCAAAATATCTGGTGATTAATCCAACAGCTGACAACTAATCAGTTAATCAATGCAGATATTGATATCGTCAGGAGCAGCACTGGTTTGTATTGTACTCCAGGATGTATTGGTTGCTATTGTGAGACTTCTGGATCCTTGTGGGTGAAGAACAAGTTACAAACACTGGAACCTCCTTTGAGTCACTCGTGTCGTCATCCATGACACCTAAGGACAAACTGTCTTTTTGATGTGTATAGACGTAAGACCAACACCTAAAACTGCAGAAAGAGATGATTCGGTGGGGAAAAAGGAGCCTTTAAAGTCTGTTCTGATTATCAGGAAAAGCTTGCAAACGTTTGTGAGAATGAAAATTGTCTATTCAAAACCCTCAAGGTTGCCTTTACCTACAGTTTCTATGAGCACAGAGCGCTTCCAAGTCCGTTTTTCAATTGTAAAAGCTGCTGCTTAGTCACAGTTCGGCCTCGCTAAGCAGTAAACAGACAAAAACATCTCATCAGTACACGGAATTAATCTTAAAATACAAAATGTGAACAGGAAATCTGAAGTTCTTTCACAACATATTCTTGGCTTAGCAATGACAGAAAGTTCAGACTCGACTCGGAAGTTAGCTGAAGTTGCAGGAAAGCTTTTAAATACATACGAGACGTTACAGAAAGTTCAGCTCCTTCATTTACAACCTTCTTAACCCTTTAAGACCTGAACCGCTGTGGGGGTTTTCCCTGGGGACAAAGGAGCTGCTTCGCAAGCTTCCTGGGGGGGTACGAATGAAATTACCGTAATGACACTATGTTGGCTGTAAAGCGCAACGTCATTGCACTTTACAGTCTATATAGTGTCATTACGGTAGTTTCATTCATACCCCCCCAGGAATCCATTCGATTTTTTTTCCGATAGCGCAAACCGTGACATACTTACGAATGAAATTACCGTAATGACACTACGAAATTACCGTAATGACACTACGAAATTACCGTAATGACACTACGAAATTACCGTATTGACACTACAAAATTACCATAATGACACTATAAAATTACCATAATGACACTACGAAATTACCATAATGACACTATGAAATTACCGTAATGACACTACGAAATTACCGTAATGACACTATTTTTGGCTGTAAAGCACAGCGTCGTTGCGCTTTACAGCCAATGTAGTGTCATTACGGTAATTTCATTCCTACCCCCTGCCCCCGGACTAGGACTTAAAGGGTTAAAATTACACCAACTCCTCGTTTGTCATTCAAAAAGCTTCAATCTACTGCATGAATACTCGAATATGTTTGTTTTCAGGACATCTCCTATGTGACTTGGAGGCCTCAGGTTTCCACAACGTGCAAATGAAGTCACAATTATCACATTTATGAGCAAAAGAGTGACTAGAAACTCAACTTGGACGCCTTAAAACCTGAGCAACAACATCAGCACAGGTTTGAAGGAGGGTAAAAGTGCATGAAAGCAGGAACTTGAAAAGTGACAGGTAGAGTGACACAACTCCAAAAACACGCATGACATCTCATTGCACTTCCACAGTGTTCACATTCCACTCTCCACACCCACAACGTGCTGCCTTCAGGAGCATCCTGTAAACCTGCACATCCAAACTGAACCATACCCTACCTAAACACAGCATCTCCTACAGTCTGTCATGCTTTACACGAGCTCCACCTTTACATTCTTGTTTCTCCAAGTGGTTTTAATCCAAATCATTCAGCAACTGAGTGCAGGACGCATCACTGCCAGCTGACAATAACAAACCCTCCAATAATAAACCTCTCACTTACTCCAAACAAGGAGCAGCACTGATGACCTCTCACTGCCATAGACGGTCCTAAACTCCCAAACAGAACCACTAATCCATCCCTAAACCCCGCGAGTTTGGTTCCCCAAAGTTCCACACAACTCCAAAGCTGCCTAAACTCTCCACCTGCAGCCACAAGCTGTGCAAAGTGGCTCCAGGTGTCTCTTTCTTGGAGATGATCGTGTTTTTTTTGTGCTTCTTACTTCTCGGTGGAGGTTTGCTGATCAGCTCCGCGACGTGCCTCTGCAGTCGGACCACTCTGCCCTCCAGCGCGCCGGACCGGTGGCAGACGGACACCAGCTCTCCCTCCAGCTCCTCCAGGATGCTCACCGAGTGGCGGGACAGATCCGAGAGCTGTCGCAGCACGGAGCACAGGGAGAAGCCGCACACGTCCGCCAAGTCCCCGAAAACCTCCGCCTGCTGCCGGGGACGCGCCTCCAGCAGCAGCCTCCTGCCGTCGGGCTTGCACACATCTTTCGGAAGTATCGTGCGTTTACAAAAAGGCATGATTTCTTCCCCACAGCCCAAAAAAATAAAACCACAACACAACAAACTCCGCAGACAGTCAAGTTATATTCCTGCGGTCCTTCTCCCTGCGGGTGGCGCACAGACGCATGCTACGATCCGTCCAGGGGGGGAAACTCCGCTGCTGTTGGAGAGGCTTGGAGCGAGTTGCGCGTCGTGCGCCCTCATTGTTTTTGACTGCGAGCGAGATTTTCTTTTTCTTTTTTTTCTTCTCTCGGTGGAGAGGAGAGACTCAGCTGCTCTGATGGTTGTTGTCAAAGCAGCGGAGTGGAGCGCGTAAAGCTTCCAGTTGGAGGCTTCAAAATCAAAGCTCCAGATTAAACCATGAAGGTGTTGGAGATTCCACTTGGCTTTAAACGTCTCAACCACGTACAACTACAGTTAAACTTCATGTAGGTGTCATAATAAACTAGATAATCCCTGTAATAATAATAGATAAACCTTATTTTATGAGGCAATCTTCATAAGTATATGATTAAATATATCTGCTCCATGATTTTACGCACTACCTCCTGCGAACCCGTCACTCTAAATGCGTCTGTTTTGCGCATCATCTTCTATCTTCTCCAGCTACTTCTCTACTTCTATTCCTGCTCAAACCTCTTGCTCATGCTTTAATTTTGAAGACGTGCAGCCCAACCTCCAGATCTCACTTCGTCCGGCTTGACGCGGCGACACGGGGCGCAACAGTCTGCTGCTTCCTGAGGTGAAAACCTTGAAGAGGAGGAAGAGAAGAAGATGAAGAGGAGGGAAGCCGGACAGGAGGATGGATCATCTCCTTCACGCACCGCTGCGCGTAAACTGTGCGCACCCACGTGTGGAGATGTGCGGGGTGGATGGAAGGTGAAGTCAGTGAGTGGGAGCTGCCGTCCACAAACTTTTGAAGTGAAGCTGTTTGTGGATAAAGAGGTGGTTTGTTTGTTTTGTTGTGTGGAGGAACTTCAGATCCTGACCTCACAGCTACATGCAGCACCTCTGAGACCGCATCTATGTCGGACTAATGCAGCCAGAAAAGTCCCTGCAGCCATGATTCAACATCTGGTGGAAAGGCTTAGCTGGTGTCAGTGTAATGCAGTCCAGTTCAACAGCTCCACAAGAATGCATCCTCGAAGAATCACCATGAAACAAAACCCTCACAAGAGTAGAAGTTTTTTGCAGGAGAGCTTTTTGCACCTAATTAGTTAGCTCATTTCTGGAGTGTGGTCTTTTATATCGGGTCACATCCTGGTTTTAAAGCATCCTAATAATAACAAGAAGAAGCTCAAGGCCGTGTGCCGTAAACACAAGGTCGATTTCAAACAACAGGGTCTGGAAACGAGGAAAAGAACAACCAAGGAGGATAAACGCTAACATGGACGACTTGCAGCCTCTGACCAGATCTTTCTCTCCCTCTGTAAACTGAAGTGCAGACGTCCACTCCAGGCACAGATTTCCAGATGGGGAGAGCAGAACACATTACACTCTTCTGAGGTCATTTTATCAGAGCCTGGAGGTCGTTACGGCAACGATTTAAATCATTAATTCATTATTTAGCTGCTCAGATGGGAGGATTTGCTGCTTTGGGTTTGATTTTTTGTTTTTTTGCAAACTGAATATCTTTTGTTTGGAATTTTGTTGACCTTCAAAATAAGAGTCTGACACAGCCTACAAACCCCAGATGACTGTGTGATACAGTTTAAGGGGAGCTTGAGTTGAGTTGGTGGTGGTGGAGAGGTCCTGCCTCAAGTAGAGGAGTTTAAGTATCTCGGGGTCTTGTTCACGAGTGAAGGGAGGATGGAGGTTGACAGGAGGATCGGTGCAGCGACTGAGTCATGCGGTCGTTGTATCATTCTGTTGTGGTGAAGAAGGAGCTAAGCCTAAAGCCGAGGCTCTGGATTTACCAGTCAATCTATGTTTCTACTTTCGGTCATGAGCTTTGGGTCATGACCGAAAGAACGAGATCCCGGATCCAAGCGGCCGAAATGAGGGTGGCTGGGCCTCCCTTAGAGATCGGGTGAGGAGCTCAGTCACCAGGGAGGAGCTCGGAGTAGAGTTGAGGAGTCAGCTGAGGTGGCTTGGACATCTGTTCTGGATCCTCCTGGACGCCTCCCTGGGGAGGTGTTCCAGGCACCAGGAGGAGGCCTCGGGGTAGACCCAGGACACGCTGGAGGGACTATGTCTCTGGGCTGGTCTGGGAACGCCTCGGGGTCCCACTGGAAGAGCTGGAGGAGGTGTCTGGGGTGATGGAAGTCTGGGCCTCCCTGCTTAGACTGCTGCCTCCGTGACCCGGCCCCGGATAAGCGGTAGAAGATGGCTGGATGGAGTTGAGTTGGGATTGTTTTGGGAGTTTTTTATCATGTTTTAGAGCAGGGATGGGCAACTCCGGTCCTCGAAGGCCCCTGTCCAGCATGTTTTAGATGTCTCCCTCTTCCAACACACCTGATTCAAATGATCAGCTCATCTTCAAGCTCTGGAGAAGCCTGATAACGATCCCGATCATTTGAATCAGGTGTTGGAAGAGGGAAGCATCTAAAACATAAAGGATAGTGGCCCTTGAGGACCAGGTTTGCCCATCCATGCTTTAGAGTGTTGGATGGAAATTCTCGTGGACTTTTCACTACTTCAACATTTATAAACATCAGTATTGCAAGAGCAGCCCTGTTATGGAGCTTAATGGATAGCTCAGTGACTAACACCCCAGACCTTGGCATGGGAGATCTGTGGTTCAAATCCCGGTCAGGGCGCAGCTATCCAGTGAGGACCCTTAGACAAGGTCCTTAATGCTGCCCTGCCTTCCTACCTATGTACGTCGCCTTGGATAAAAGCATCTGCTAAATGAAATTGTAGAAGTTAATGTGTAAGATTTACAGAAAGTGTTTAATTTCTCCAAACTTGCAGCACAACACCTTCTTTTAACCAAACTTTCTAAACATTATACCTGCACCTCATCCATTTAACCTCACGTAGGCTGCAAGTGCACTCGACCTAAATCAAGCAGTGCATTCTCCTCAAATCAACAATTATTGATTGAGTAGGAGGTTTTCTTATATATACAGTATAATTGATCCAGAGTTTGGAGGAACATGAGGTGAAATCTATGGATGTAGTGAAGGTTGAGGCCAAATCAGGACAGCTTTACCCTCAGACTAACAGATGGTGTGTTTGTAGTTTGATATATATAAACACTGTTTTCATTTTCCTCAATCCAAATCATGAGTGCTGCATGCTGTGCAGATTGCAAAGCTGATTTAACAGCGGTTGTATTTCCCTGAAAACAGAAACCGGGACATAGAAAAAAGCTGTCGAGGGAAAAACTCTAAATGATGATGCTAAAGACGGTTGAAATAAGTTCCAAACATGAAGTGAGTAAAGCTTTGTAAGACTGAGATCAGTTCTGGACGCCCATCTTCGAGCTCTGCTGAATATACATGCAGAGTTTTTCCTGCGTAGAGGAACCCAAAGAGGTAGGTGAGATTTTATATGGCGCCCCCCTCCATCGGTGAAACATGGCGGCCATTTTTCAAGATGGCTGCCACTTCCTGTCTAACGAGAGGAAACAGTTAAGCTTCTTCTGTACCTGCTATGCTGTGTCTTAAGCCAGCACAGCCTGTAAGTTACTATAAATTATATATTTTACAAGTGTAAGTTTAGTACTAACTGCTACGAGTTGTCATTAGATTTAACTGGTACAGTGACATCAGAGCAAAACCACTTAACAGAGGCCCGTTTGGCAGCCATCTTGAAAAATGGCCACCATGTAGAATTTTTTTTTCTTTTTTTTTCTGAAAAGTGACCTATAAGGAACACTCATGCCAAATTTCATGCTTATATCACAATTTGAACCATTTTTTCTAAGCAAAACGACAGAGACTCATCTGGCGGCCATCTTGAAAAATGGCCGCCATTGGGGTCGAATGCACGATTCGACCCCAAATCCACATTTACCCGCTCCACTGTTGGGCAAGACACTGAAGCCCAAGTTGCTCCCAATGGTAGGCAGGAACCTTGCATGGAAGTCTGTCACCATTGGTGTGAATGTGTGAATGAGAAACGCATTGTATAGCGCTTTGAGCACCACTAAGGTAGAAAGGCTCTATATAAGTGCAGACCATTTACCATTAGTATTTGCCTATATTGCCTAATGGGCCAGCCGGCTCTGGGATTAGCCAGCAATTATAAGAACTGACCAAAAATATATAGTTTCATTATTGACTTTTGTTGGAAAACAGTCAAAAATGGTCCATAAATACAGGAAAATGTGTAGATTTTAGTCCAATAAGGTCACAGACTCACTGCTTAAACCACTAAAGCAGTGTAATGAGTTAGAGGGAACCAGGTTAAGATTAAAACAGATGATAAATACCTTCAAACTGTGGAGGATGAACACAAGCGATGGCATCCTGTGTGAGAAGGAGAGACGTGAACAGATGATCGGTGTCTTCGGGATAAAAGCATAAACTGTAAACTTACAAAGTCAAAAGGATGACTGAAGTCCTCGGATGAATCCTTAAAAGACCAGCGAGGGCATCCTGTGTGAGAGAGAGAAGAGATGTGATAAATGATTGATCAGACGATCGGTGGCTTCCAGATCAAAGCAGCGTCGCAGGTGAACTTCTTCCAGGAGTCATTACATAATGATGCAGTTAGAAACAGAACGACTGCACTGACATCAAAAGCAGCATCAGTTATAAAGACATCAAATTATAAAGCTGCAATTATCAATCAATCAATCCATTTATAAAGTACAAGTCATGTTGTTCAAGTGCTGAACATAAATAATAATAATTCAAAACTAGGCAAGATTGTATTCACCTTGAGCAAAAGTCAAGGTCACGTGTTGAAAGAAAACATTAAATGCTGTTCAATGGTACCAATATGAGCACTGTATATCAATCTGTTGGCAAGTTATAGGGAAAAATGTATTTTTTGTGACATCATGAACTTTGACCCCTACCGATCATTTTACTGGTAGGCCGTACAGCTTCAGTCCAAGCAAATAAAATACTCCCCTTGAGATGAGCTGTTCAGAAATGTAAGCATCGGACTTGTACGATAATTAGTTTTAGAGATATGGATTTTTAAATTTTTTGACATTTGACGCGACCTTGACCTTGACCTTGACCTTTCGGCTCCAAAAAAGGTCGACTGCACATTGCCCCTATAAGATGGCATAAGTGTCATTGATGCAGCATTAATAGCCTAGAAGGAGTTCCAGGAAAAAGCAAGTTGCGGAAGAAAAGTAATAAGAACTCGTACGATTACAATTGCCAAATACAATAAAGTACAAAAAAAGAGTCAAAATATAAACATAGTATATAAAAGCCAGTCTCAGACGGTGATTATTAGGTTACATTTTCTTTTAAATATAACTAGTGTCACCAGGTGGTTCTCTGCTGAAGAAGAATTTATAAAGTACGTGAAAGAAATTACCGTAATGACCGTAATGGCAATGTTGTTGCGCTTTAGAGCCAATATAGTGTCATTACGGTAATTTCATCCAGCAGATTCCTGGGGGGACATGAATGAAATTACCGTAATGACACCATATCGGCTGTAAAGCGCAACAACGTTGGTGTCATTACGGTAATTTCACGGTAATTTCATCCAGCGGATTCCTAGGGGGGCACGAATGAAATTACCGTAATGGCACCATATTGGCTGTAAAGCGCAACAACGATGGTGTCATTACGGTAATTTCACAGTAATTTCATCCAGCGGATTCCTGGGGCGACATGAATGAAATTACCGTAATGACTGTAATGGCAGAAATCAAACGGTTTCTGAAAGCTGAGGCGTTGCGCTTTACAGCCAATATAGTGTCATTACGGTAATTTCATCCAGCGGATTCCTGGGTGGCACGAATGAAATTACCGTAATGACACCATATTGGCTGTAAAGCGCAACGCCTCAGCTTTCAGAAGACGTTTGATTTCTTTCCGATAGCACAAACGGTAACATATTTACGGTATTCCAAAGTGCGCTAGCCCGTGTCGCCGATGACGCATGAGGACTTAAAGGGTTAAATAGGCAGACTAACACCTGTGATACTAATTACATGACACACCTTAGCTTAACATCCCTATGGTCAAATTATTTTCAATCTTTTCTAGGGCTACCATCACTTTTGTCCAGGCCAGTTTCATTAGTTTGTTTTTTAAAATCAGTTTCAAGTTATTTCAGTGACCATTGTGGGTTTTTCCTTCTTTAACGGAAGGGTACCAACAATTTTGTCCATGTGTGAAAGAACCACATTCAGCTAACAAGGAGAAACATTAGACATGTAGCTTGCTAGCTGCTAGCACATGTTGGCTAAGGGGCTTGAACCAGCTAGCTAGCTTGTTAGCTAGTAAACTCAGACTGCGTTCATTAAAAAAAAATAGCAAGCTAGCCAAATCCAAGAAGCCCTGCAGGATTTGTTTAATTGTCAAGCTCTTAACATAACTAACACCAGCTAGTTTGTTAATTTCTCCCACCTTTTTGTTCAGTTTTATCTTTGTTGGTTGGAACTCCAGAGCAGGCTAACGCTAATCCTCATTATCTCTCCGCACGCTGTTGAGCCAGGCAGCTAGCTTATTGTTAGCTTCTGCTTATTTCTGCGCTACCTTCATCTCTCTGCCTCTCCATCGTCCTCCTCACTGTACCGACGACAATAAGGTCCTGCAGCAAACATGGCGGAGGGTTGAACTGATTCCTCCCCCAGGTGCTGCCACACCTGAGTGAAGGAGGAGCCAATTAGAGGAGACCCTGCAGGTGAGGAGGCAAGTCTTAACGAGTAGACACCCTGATACACAAACAATGATGTATTATTATAAACTGCCATTCTAATTAACAGATATCAAAATGAAACTTACCCAGTGGATTACTTACATTGTATTATGTTGTCTTAAATGTTAAGTGTGAATATGCAAATTAGACAACATCTTATTAAATATGCAGAATTTACCATAAATCTCCAATAGACAGAATGTAGTAAAGTACCCTGCAGATGTTAACCCTTTAAGACCTGAGCCTCAAAATGTCCGCCTGGTCTTTGTTTCCTTTTTTTTGACGACAAAAAGGTAAGAAAATGTCAGAAGAAACTTTCAATATCTGGCAGTTATTTACGATTTACTGTCTATTATAAGAGTTACGGTAATTTTACGGTAATTTCATCCAGCGGATTCCTGGGGGGAGGGCACGAATGAAATTACCATAATGACCGAAATGACAATGTCGTCGCGCTTTACAGCCAATATAGTGTCATTACGGTAATTTTACGGTAATTTCATCTAGCGGATTCCTGGGGGGGGCACAAATGAAATTACCGTAATGACCATAATGACAATGGCGTTGCACTTTACAGCCAATATGGTGTCATTACGGTAATTTTACGGTAATTTCATCCAGCGGATTCCTGGGGGGACATGAATGAAATTACCGTAATGACCATAATGGCAATGTCGTTGCGCTTTACAGCCAATATAGTGTCATTACGGTAATTTTACGGTAATTTCATCCAGCGGATTCCTGGGGGGACATGAATGAAATTACCGTAATGACCATAATGGCAATGTCGTTGCGCTTTACAGCCAATATAGTGTCATTACGGTAATTTCATCCAGCGGATTCCTAGGGGGGCACGAATGAAATTACCGTAATGACCGTAATGACAATGTTGTTGCTCTTTACAGCCAATATAGTGTCATTACGGTAATTTTACGGTAATTTCATCCAGCGGATTCCTGGGGGGGCACGAATGAAATTACCGTAATGACAC
>OMNN01101493.1:16871-30184 GCA_900302755.1 Chromis chromis
CACTATCGGAAGAAATCGAACGGATTTCTTGGGGGGTACGAATTGCGCTTTACAGCCAATACAGTGTCATTACGGTAATTTCATAGTGTCATTACGGTAATTTCATTCGTAATTATGTCATGGTTTGCGCTATTGGCAAATTCCTGGATTCCTGGGGGGGTTACGAATGAAATTACCGTAATGACACTTTATTGGCTGTAAAGCGCACCGACGTTGCCATTACGGTCATTACGGTAATTTCATTCATACCCCCCCCCAGGAATCTGGCTGGAATGAAATTACCATAAAATTACCGTAACTCTTATAATAGGCAGTAAATTGTAAATAACTGACAGATATTGAAAGTTGCTTCTGATAAAATGGGCACCAGCACTCACAGGACATTTTTTTTTTACCCTTTTTTTAGCCAAAATAAGAAAAAAAGACCATTTTGAGGCTCAGGTCTTAAAGGGTTAACACATTACCACCTATCACGTGACATTCTGAGGCCTTATTGTCATCATAAATTGAAAACATGTTGAATATTTAGCCCCAGACTGACGACAAAGATCGTGAACGTATGACTAAGTGAGCAGTTCAGGAAGTGTTTCGCCCTAGAACCAGCTAATAAGAATGAATGCATTAAGCAGATGCATCTAGAATAATTGGATCCCTGCTGCGTTCCCCTGCAAGATGATTCAACATGTTAGTTTTCTGTCCTTTGACTGGCGTGTTTTCTCTACATTTTCCTCCACAGCTCACATTTCTGTTGCTCTTCTTACCATCCAGCCAAACGCACTTCAAAGCCGCCGTGTGTGTGAATCAAATGCGATTGTTGCTCTGCTCACAAGGGGGATGCAGAACAGGGCCGGAGCAAAGCATGCGTCTGGCCAGGCTCATATTTCAAATGTTCAAAGACTGTGTTTGTGCACGAGTGTGTGTCTGTGTGAGAGCGTATTTGTTTGCAAGAACTGGTCCCAGGCCTATAAAAACGGGGACAACGCTGCCACGTTTGATTTGCTACTAAACCACAAACCCTGAAAGTCTTTTTTAAATCTGCCGTTTCATTTCGTAGCATCACCTCAAAATACTAATTTGTTTACGCGAGTCGAATCGAGTTCATCGCCACGACACAGGATCTGTTTTCGCTTTGCGCTGACCTCAGATAGCCTGAAACAGTTAAATCATTAGAGGATCGTATTTCTGTCTGTTGTAAAAGCACCGTGTTAAATAAACGAGTCAGACGTTGGGAATTCAGAACACGTAAATTATGCAGACATTCAAACAGGTTGTAAACAGAAACTACATTCTTTGGTGGGAAAAACAAAAGCAAGAGCAAACAAAACATTAATAATAATACATCATCAGTAATAAAAACTAAAAATATGCAGAATTATGACAAGTACACATGCCAAACCTGAATCCTTAGTTCTTGTCTCAAGCTAACCTGCTAGCTATTTATATTAACACACCAAACATAACACCTAATGCTCAACATTTGCCTGTTAGCATGATGTTTGCTAACTGAACACATGAGAATATGCTAACGTGAGCATATTAACTTACTTTACATACTAAATTTAAACATTAACATGCTAGCATAGGGTTTAAATGCTGAGATTGTACTAGCTAAAAGTTGGTATTTGCAAATGATAGCATGCTAACAGGCTGAATTCCTCATACTAAATGTTAGCATAATAGAATGCTAATATCAGTATGCTAACAAAAGTATGCTAACAGGCTGATTCTTCATATGAATTGTTAGCATAATAGAATGCTAATATCAGTATGCTAACAAAAGCATGCTAACATGCAAAATTTTAAATGGAACTTAATCTTTCATTGTTAACACAAGCATTAGCATTCAGCAGAGCAAAGCTATCCTTTCATATTAACATGCTTAGCTAGGCATGTCAGCATGCTAACTGAACATATTAACATGCTAAATGTTGTTCGTATGTTAACTGACCGACATACTACACATTACATGCAAACACAATCTTGTTTATAATTCAATAGCTGTTAATTTGTCAAGCATGTCAACAATGTTAGCATTAGCATTCAGCTCGAAGCAGAGCTAAGCAAAGCCAAAGCTATCCTTTCATATTAACATGTTTAGCGAGGCATGTCAGCATGCTAACCGCACATATTAACATGCCAAATGTTATCAGTATGTTAACTTACCAACATACTACATATAACATTTAAATGTTGAAATTCAATAGATGTTAATTTGTTATGTATGTCAACAATGTTAACATTAGCATTCAGCTCAAAACAGAGTTAAGTCTAGATGGTGCTGGAGTTAGCTCGGGCTAATAAGCTTGACATGCTGAGTCTGAAATGTCCTACAATGGCCACCATAGAGGTGTTTTTTAAAACCACAGGTAACAAGCTAGTGGTAGATCTAACTGAAAAACTCAAGGACGCGATGCACAGTGGTATGTTAGCAACATGTCAGTCACCAGAGTGCCCTGCTTTAAAGCACTTCCTGCTTTATTTTGCTCTAAATGGGACAATAATTCACTAAATTAACATTATGCTGTATTCAGAAAGTCTTGAACTTAGCGCTTGAGACCATAAACTCGTTAGGAGAATGATTACTGGGGTAACTAATCAAGTGAGAAGGAGAGTTTATGCTCTTCTGTTTGCAGCCAGAGGAGTCGCCCCCTGCTGGCTGTTTGAAAGAATGCACGTCTCCACATTTGACCTGAAGGTTAAACCCAACTTTTATACACAGCCTATGAATAATTTATGGGTAAAATGATCCAAATCCATGCATTAGCCTCAAAGAACCTCTTGTGGCAATAAAATCTTGCACAAAAACGTCGTCTGGATGTCTAAACGAGGTTTGTATGTCGCAGATATTAAATGTTGAACTCCTTCTCTAACATCCAGCAGACTCACTGTCCTCATATCTGCCTGCCAACAATGATGGATTACTGTACTGTTCAGCGTGTCAGGGAGCAGACGGTCATGGGAGTGAGCCGTGGCCCTCTGAACACACCGACACACACACGCCAACACACACACACACACACACACACACACACACATGTTCCTGCTGTGCGTGTTGTTGTGTGTCATGAGCCGGAGAGGCGGGGTTGGGAATGAAAGTCACGGTGGGAGAAGGGCGGCGTTGATCTCTTGCTCTTTCGCTGCACAAACACACACTCTCAGGTGAGGGCGACGTCACACACACACACACACACACACACACACACACACACACACACACACACACACACACACACACACACACACTGAGGTGGTGTTTGCCAGGCCAGGTTTCTGCAGAGCACGAGCAGGCTGCATCCCAGCAGTCACCATATGGACGGTACTGGAGTCAGAACACAGAGAGAACAGGGGATGGAGGAAGAGGAGGGTTAGAGCGAAGGATGGAGGAAGGAAGGAAGGAAGGAAGGAAGGTAGGTGAAGGAGAGATTTGGTTGGTGGAGAGGTGTGAAAGGTGGATATTTGCAGGACGGAGGGATGGCAGGGGTGATTACGCAGGAAGCTATTTTAGTGAAGGACGGAAGCTGGAAGGATGAAGGCAAGGTGGGAAAGAGGACGGAGAGGAGGCGGGGATGAGAGTAGGGAAGGAAGCAAGGGAGGAGGAGTGAGTGGTGGAAACTGGGGGAAGGATGGGAGAAGGAAAGGAGGTGATGGGAGGATGGAAATGTGGGGATGAGACTGGAAAACAGAGAACAGAGAGGATGGAGGGACTGTTTGGGAGAATAAAACATATAGGCCCATTTATAGTTATGATCCAGACTTCAATCTCTATCAATAAAGTTTTTGTTTTTTTAAACTCCTACCATACTTTTTATTATAATGTAACATAAATAAACTAATTAATCTAAAAAAAAAGAAAAGAAAACAATAATAATGCCTGGAGCTAATGGTTTGGGAATATTTTGCTAGGACCAAATGTCAATTGTGACCAAAACACATATTTAGAAGGACACATTCAGAAAGTGAACAAAGCCGAATTAGCTATTAACATATCCTTTTTAATATTCACCATCAAACATCCTAGCAATTAGCACTGAATTACTTTAATAACAAGGACATCTTTAAAACCGCGGAATTATCAAGCAAGTTCTGCAGCGCTCCTATTCCCGCCCCTTGTACACGCAGCGAGTTTTCACTGTGCGCGGTGCAGATTGAGCCTCGTTTTTGCCCCTCTATTTATTTACATTTTGAAAAATGAAGTAAGCCGAATTAGCTATTAACACTTACTCTTTCGCGGTGTACCATTGGACGCACTGACAGACATCACTAGATTACTTTAAAACTCAAGAAATCTTAAAAACCGGAGAATTCTCAAGCAAGTTCTGCAGCGCTCCTATTCCCGCCCCTTGTACACGCAGCGAGTTTACACTGTGCGCGGTGCAGATTGAGCCTCGTTTTTGCCCCTCTATTTATTTACATTTTGAAAAATTAAGAAAGCCGAATTAGCTATTAACACTGATTATTTTGCTGTGTATCATTGCACGCACTGACAGACATCACTAGATTACTTTAAAACTCAAGAAATCTTAAAAACCGGAGAAGTCTCAAGCAAGTTCTGCAGCGCTCCTATTCCCGCCCCTTGTACACGCAGCAAGTTTACTGTGCGCGGTGCAAATTGAGCCTCGTTTTTTCTCATCTATTCATTTACATTTTGAGAAATGAAGCAAGCCGAATTCGCGATTCACACTTATTTATTTGCCGTGTACATTCACATTCACTGACGGACATCACTAGACTACTTTAAAACGAACGAAATCTTAAAAACTGGAGGATTCTAAGGCGAGTTCTGAGGCGCTCCTATTATCGATCGTACCGCGAGTTTCACTGCGTGCTGCAGATCCGAGTCTCAATTTTTAGCCTTTATTAGCTTCCATTTCGGAAAACTAATCACGCTGAATTAACAACTAATAGTTAGTAGTTACAATTATAAAATCTGACTTAACACCCACACTCCTAACCCTGATTATAAGACAGTTTTCTTAAAATTCCGAGATATGGACAATGGACTAACGCGGCAGGAATGGGGACGATTCAGAACTCGCCCGAGAATTCTCCGGTTTTTACGATTTCTTCAGTATTTAAGTAATTCAGTGATAGCTGTCGGTACATATGGCACAAAACAAAAATGAACTACTACTTTATAATTCGACGTACTTAGTAGTTTTCAAACTAAGTAATTAGGGGTATTTTTCATCACTTGTTTGATAAAAATGTTAAACCAAATATAATCTCCCCCTAGAAAGCAAGTTGAGCCTCTTTTTGCTTATATTTGTTATGGAAAATTAGCCACACAGAATTAACTATTAACATGTTTTTTCTACTGTGTACCACTGAATATACTGATAAATACTGAAAAAATCATAATAAATCAAGTTTTAAAAGGTGTTTCCCTTCCTGTCTCAGTCTTGTATTATTTTGTTTTCAAGATAGTCACATTTACAAGATAAGCTCTACAAATTGGTTCTAAGCTTGGGGATCAAAGCCAGTTATTTCACCGGATCTCCATCAACCTACAGTACCTCACATTCCACCACAATAGCAACACATGGAGTCAGATAAAGGAAACAACATCCCACATCGTAACAAACCACAACAACAGTCCGAGTGTTTTGTAAATAACAGTTTATTTGAAAACCAGGTGTCAGGCGGTCTGTCTTGCGGCCACTTTAGCTGCTGCCCTGCTTGGCGGCCAGCCTCTTGTCTCTCTCCTCGGCGATGGTCAGACGGATTCCCTTTCCTCTGGGCAGGGACACCCACGGCTTGTTACCCTGGAAAAGGAAAACAAGATGGAGATTGATTCGTTAACGGTGGCGGAAAGCGTTCAGGGTCAAACACCAGCATCTGACAATTCACGTAGCTGATAATAAAGACTATCAAGCAGCCGTGGCGACACTCGACTGTTTATTTAACCATCACCGAGGTGGAGAAGCGCTCAGGGCAGCTGAATAAATGCCACGGAGCAAAGAGACGCTGACAGATCCTCTCGCAGCAGCAACACATAAATGTCAGGCGGCAGAGAGGAGAGTCTCCTAATCACTAAACGACTGATCTGATGGGACGGAGCGCCGTTCATAAAGTCTTTATACTGGATATCAACGTCTCCTCGCCGTGAGGCTTTGCCAGAAGTGAGCAGAAAACCAAGGACTGCACTAAAAGCTGCCTGTGTTGATGGTTTATGTCGACTTATTCCCTCTTATAGACACCGACTGCTGCCAGACGTCATGTTTTATTGGCGCAGAGCAAACAGTACTTGGAGCGGTGGCTTATGGGTAATGTAGTAGTAGTGTGACTAATAAATGCACCAGTTCCAAGGTTTACTGCCTCCCATGCTGCCTGTTCTGATAGCGGCCCAGACGGCTTCTTACCAGCACAGAACCAGCTAATACAGTAGTTTACTGAGGTATACGCCACGGAGCTGAGAAGGTAGCAGTTGCTTGGAGGAGGTCTGAGCTCTCAGAGTGCTTTTCTAGTTTGATATGTATTTTTTGTGGTTGTTTTTGTCTTTTTGTAGTTGTGTCTTTTGTGTCTTTTTGTGGTCGTGTCTCCTTTTGTGGTTGTTTTGTTTCTTTTTTGTGATCTAACACAGCAGTGTGGTTTACTGAGGTATACGCCACGGAGCTGAGAAGGTAACAGCTGCTTGGTTTAAGACATTTTGCGTCTGATTTCAGTCATTTTGTTTCGCTTTTTTGAATTTTTTTCTGTTTGCGACTATTATTTTCTACATTTCAGTTATTTTGTGTGTCATGTTGATAATTTTATGTGTCTTCGGTCATTTTATGGTTGTTTTGTGTCACATTAGAGGCACTACGTGTCTGAATTTAGTAGGGCTGGACCCTAATAACCGGATATTCTTTCACTGCGGTTGTATTCGAATAGCAAATTTGACATTCGACTATTCGCAATTAGCCATTAGCTTCGTATCCTCGGCTCGTCTCAGTTTTTCTAGTTTTGATTATGCAATTATCCGGTAAGCTGATCACCAACTCTGCATTTTACTAGTTTTTGAATGTGTTGAATCGACGCCACAGATTGCCGCTGCGACTGCTTCTACTCATGCGCAGTTATGCCGGAGTTAGAGAGACTTTTAGTCAAAATATTTTAAGCAGACAAGACAGAAGATGTCGGAACCAGTCTAGTCTATAAACAAATTGAGAGGTTACACAGACAGGAAGTTGGCTTTTTAATTGGCATTATGAGCAAGCCGGATAAACGTAGAGCCTGTTACACCGTTGTTTTACAGAAGCATTATCTCTATCATTTAAGCTTTACACTTGTACCCAACGCTGCAGTTTCCTTTGTGTACACATTTTACTACGACCTGCCAAGGAGCTTAGCTTCAAGCTAACGTCAAACAAGTAAGTTTAATGTTGCACGTGACGCTTTAAAGATGAGAAGTTTTGAATTGTAGAAAGCCATTTTAGTTTTGAAGGTTGGAACTGTCTGGTCTTGGAGCTCAGAACTTCTTAGAGGAATTGGTCGTGTTTTTTCAGTGCTGATCAAAACCAAAAATGTCATCATTGCTCCAAAGTCACCTCAGATCAGATTGAACTGGACCCGATTGTCCTGGTTGCATTTGTTTAATTGATGGAGATGTAATCCAACTGTCTTTTCATGCAGTGCACCCATTAGTTCTCTAATCCTGCTCCTCACATCCTCAAACAGGACCATGATAGACTATTTCTCTGTATCCTCACCTTGCCAATAACGAAGATGTTGGAGAGCCTGGTAGCGAAGCTGTTGCCTGTGCTGTCCTTGACGTGCACGACGTCGAAGGAGCCAGGGTGACGCTCCCTGTTGGTGATCACACCGATACGCCCCAAGTTAGCGCCACCAGTCACCATGCACAGGTTACCTGGAGGGAGGAGAGGGAACAGATGAGGACTTTCCTTCGTCATTAAACTGATAGCATCGGGGAACCTGTGGCTGCCGTCGCCTACCGGTGTCGAACTTGATGAAGTCTGTGATCTTGCCGGTGTCCAGGTCGATGCGGACGGTGTCGTTGACCTTGATGAGGGGGTCGGGGTAGCGGATGGTGCGGGCGTCGTGGGTCACCAGGTGGGGGATTCCCTTGGTGCCGATGATGATCTTCTTCACCTTGCACAGCTTGTACTGCAGAGGAAGAGGAGGAGCTGGGTTAGGAAGGAATAACAGATCTAAGGAAGCTGCTCCAGACCAGTGGTTCTCAACTGGTCCAGCCTCAGGACCCACTAGGTCTCTATTAATAACAGTTGAAGTTTGCTGTTCCTGTTAACAAATTAAGGTTTATCTGGGTGTAGTCTCAACACATTTTGATACAGCTTGGGAAGATTTGGCTTATTTTTTGCTCATTTTAGCCAAGTTCTGGTCATATTCTGTCCCATTCTGACAGATTCTGAGCACATGTTGGTTTATTTTTGCCACGTTTTCGCATAAATGTCTCCACTAAGCTGTCAGAGCCTCATCTAGAGGTTAATAGTGGGCAACTACTGGTGTCACCACCACTAAATATCCTGCTATTGAAAGCAAACTGTGTCAGAAGAAACACGTCCTTTAAAATAAAAGACTTTATACCACTGCTTTTTGCTTCTGCGACCCACTTTTGGGTCCCGACCCACCAGTTGAGAACCACTGCTCTAGATAACCGATACAGTCCTGAATCTGAGACGACACTGCAACTCTCATCTCGCTCAGCCGTCATCGAGTCTCTAATTCATCTCAGAGGATCTTGACCAGATTTGACCAAAGGGTTCGGAGATTAAACTGGTCTCAAACACCAGCAGTCGACCGAATCCGGAGAAAAGCAGCCACACATGCAGATTACACCCAACTCGTCTGTCATGCTGCCAGGAGGTCTGGAGATTTGGTGTGTTCTTGGCAAACAGCAATAGCAGGCGTCACCACATGCTCAGAGCCCAACAGTGTCGCTGGTTTAAACCCGGCTCATGACCTACTTTCTTTAGAGTTTACGGCGTCCATCCATCAAAGTAGACGGACGCACATCGATCACTGAGATACGTCTGCTTTTTAATGGACAATAACAGCCCCTGAGGATTAATTAAACACTTCCAGCTCTCACCTTGGCCTCCTCAGCGGTGATGCGGTGGACGGTGAAACGTCCCTTCACATCGTAGATCAGGCGGAAGTGCTCACCGGTCTTCTCGATGCTGATCACATCTGTGGAAAGAAGCGACATCGACAAGGAAATTATATTTAATGTCTTTAAACACAGGCAGGTTTACAACCAACTGGCAACAGAAAGTATCACAAGACAGCTACTTCTCCTTAAGATAGCATCTGAAAGAAACAAACGTAGTATTTACCAAACTATATCGATTAAAGTCAACAACAAAACTGCAAGTTGTCCAGTCATTCAAGCCTTTACTGTGTCATTTTTACACCAATATCAGCCAAAATCTCATGTTTAACCCTCTGGGGTCTCAGAGTAAATTCTCTTTGACTACTTTTGATTGTACCTTTATATTTCACCTTAGAAACTGTTCACCTTGATTTGCTTGGTGTCTTTTTTTCAGCACAACCTCACCTATGTGATTGTACAGTTATTTATTCATTTTGATAAACTGTATGGGCACAGTGGAACTAATATAGCAAAAGAAATACAAAATGCGAGTAGGAAAAAGTTAGATTTTTTACTCTGAGGACCACAAAAATGTGCGACGAATCATTTTTATAACTTAGAATGCAAATATAAATAGTAAACTTCAAAAAACAATGCAAAAAACACAGTTATATCGTCTTAAAGCGGTCATGTTATAGACCCAAGAGGGTTAAAGCAGCTGCCAACTTATCAGTCTCCTTATCTGGGTAATAAAACACCTTCTTGGAGTAAAACTTAAATTAAAGAGCAACAAAAGCCAACAGGGGCAGTTAAAGACAATAGTTTGTAGAGGAAGCCTAAGACTTTCTAAAAACAGGACAGTCTTCACATGTTCAGGTATGGCCTCATTCTCAGGTTTGTAGTTCAGTGTGTTTCCATGAACCACCAACAGACCAAACTTCCTGTACTATAAGAAGCATTCAGGTATCATCGATAGAACCTCTCTAGAAACCTGCCCTGCTCTGCTCCCGGCCCAGACTGTTTGGTTCGTAGCTCTATAAAAAGACCTTCCTGCGGCGACGGCTTCCCTCGGCTTTGGAAATTAAAACTCCACAGCTCCCCGTGAGGCTGTTGGCCGGAGATGAGGTGCAGAGAAAGCTGACAGGGTGACAGAGTTGGAGGAGGAGTGACTGTTAGAGCGCTGGTTTGGCTGGCAACAACTTTGAGAATTAAACGTGACACATCTGCAGTTACTCCTACAAGATGCTCTGTAAGTTAAAGTTGAAAGCATCTGGACAGGAAAGAGTGAAACCCAACCATTGAACCATTACACTGTCCCTACTTTGTTAGCAGCATCAATGTCTCTGAAGGTTCTCAGTCCTCCAGGTCCAGGTTCTCCTCGTAGTTTCAATGGTAGCATCTGGACTTGGTTGAGTTTAGCTCCAAGACATTCCACCTTCATCCAAGAGGCTTCACCAGTTCTAAACTGACTGGTTGGGAGTTCCAGGTTTTAGACTCTTCAGGATCCATTAACACTATTGAAGCTCCAGTCTGATGGGTGAGTGTTGCCCCTCCCTCATTATGGGAGTCGTTAGGTCCTTCGATCTCACAATGGAGTTCGTTAGGGACCTTTGTGGCCAGGTGAGGAAGCTTCTAAGCAGCATCAATGACTAAGATGTCGACAGCAGAGGAGACATTTGTTGTGTGGCATCTAATGTTACCCCATCAGTCTCCTCCAAACAGTTGCCTCCCATCAAAAAGAACATTTAAATCAAACCTATCACGTCCCTTCATATCTCATGTTGACACTTCTACCCAAACGACCGACACATTTATATCTAATAAACAAGACTCAAAGACAGATTTAACATAATGACAGACACACCAGAAGCAACCGCTCCTGTCCCTGCTAGACTTTGACAAACGATGCTTTCCTAGTTGTCCGAGGAGCGACTGCCTTCAAGGAAAACCTCCCGACCATGACGAACCAATAAAGCCAAGTGTTGCGGCTGGAGCTCAGAACTTCTTAGAGGAATTAGTTGTGTAGTTTCAGTTCATTGCTGATCAAACCCACACATTCATCATTGCTCCTAGTTCCCTCCTAAACCTTTACAGATCGACCTAATCTCATTAAAACAACTGCACAGGCGTCTCAAACTCACCCATGAACCCAGCAGGGTAGGTGACGTCGGTGCGGACCTTGCCGTCGATCTTGATGAACCTCTGCATGCAGATCTTCTTCACCTCATCCCCAGTCAGGGCGTACTTGAGGCGGTTCCTCAGGAAGATGATGAGGGGCAGGCACTCCCTCAGCTTGTGGGGACCGGTGGAGGGACGAGGAGCCTGGGAGGAAGGAGGACGAGCGTTAAACGACATCCTGGATAACTTTTTTCCAACCAAATGCTTAATTTTAATGAGAAAGGGACGCTTGTTTACGCTGCTAGCAGATCATAATATGACCCTCTTTTTACAACTACAGCTCTTTGAAAAGCTGTGGAGCCGTTATAAGCAGCAAATATAAGGGTTATTGTTATCAGTAATATACAGGAAACATTAAAGCTCATGAGCAGGACTGTAGTTTGATGTTTCTGAACATTTTAAATCATCTACTGAGCAGATTTAAGGGATGTTAGGCAGCACATGTGACCCAGAGTTACACTTCAGAGTTAGACTTTTGCTGGTATCTCATGTGGTAATGCCTCCATCATGTTTTGGGTCTGTCACAGTGTGAATATCAAGCTGAAGGTCGACTATATAATCACACTACTTCTTAGTGCCCCTCCTGAATGACACTTAATCAACAGGCGATGGTCGAGGCTCATACTTCTGTTCTATTTAGCGGTCACATGGCTCGATGCTAACCTGAAATCTGAATTTGACAGCTGCAGCAAAAACAAACCACACTAAAGCATACACAGCCCTACTTTGACTCTTCTGTCTAGCATCATTACATTGGAGTCACAGAGTAAAGCCATGCTGCTAAACCTAGACCCAACTATTAGGCTACACTACGCAGCATCACATATGCTTTAAATGGGGATCAGACCGCCTTATCCTGTTAATATCAATCTGCCTGAACCAATTTCTTCTACTTCTACACAACATTCAAGCCTCAACAGTTAATTAAATACAACCCTGACTATTAAAACATTCTTATAGGGGATGTAAAGGTGACTTACAAACACTCCGGTGAGCTTGTCCAGCATCCAGTGCTTTGGCGCTGCGACGCGCTTCAGGTGCTTCTTCGGTCCTCTTGCCTGGAGAAAGGAACACAGAGCCGGTCAGCAAACGTGGGAAACAACCGGTGGTAGTGTCCAATAAATTAACTGTAACCTTGAAGCACATATGAGGAGTAGGTTCGCTTCTAGAGCCCGGTCAGGCGGTGTTGTGTGCCCGGTTAGCATGATGCTAGCTGTTTAGCACAGCCGGCTGCGGCCTAGCCAGGCTAACATTAGCATAGCTTTAATAATCACATTTCACGCGTCTCGTTTCATTATAACGTTAACTTGTAATTCAAACGAAAAATAAAATCGCCCAAGGTCATCTCCATAACCAAACAGCAGCTACAGCTTGATTTAGCGAGCTAGCAGCGTTAGCCGCAGTGAAGCTAGCAAGCCATGGCAGATCAGACCCAAGAGGTCCGCTCATTTTAAAACATCAGCAAAGAGCGTGAATCTCTGCTGCCGGTTACAATATTCACATTTACCGCTTTATAAGATGTGGATTTTTAACATCTGAATGATAACTGTTTAATAACACAACAGCAAAAAGTGATGTTTAGAGATTATTTCGGAGCGGAATCGTGAGGAGAAACAGCTCACCATGTTGGAGTCTGCGGGGAAAAGGACCTCCTGGCTTCCGGTATTGAATGATAAGGCCTCCGACGGTGGCCTGGGAGGGACAGGGCAGCTGAAAAGCGCAAGCGAAATTCGAAAAAGCGCCTTGCGTGTATATTTATTTAATTATTCCATCGTTTATTCACAATATAAACATAGCATTTTGCTTTAAAATATTTTTTACATCTTAATTAGCTTTTTTAATGCAGTTTTGTAGCTTCTCTGTTGTTACTATTGTTTCTAAAATGCTTTCAGTCTTTTGTCAGGTGTTTAAAAAGTGGGTGGTCAGCAGTAAAGCAGGCAGTGCCCTACAGGACCACTACACACCCAGGGGCTCCCAAAAGTTCATTACATATAATTTTCTTTACATATTAGATTAATAACAGATGTATTAGTGATTTGATGATAGGTCATGTCATGGAAAATAGATAGATAGATAGACACGTGAA
>OMNN01101496.1:2619-16323 GCA_900302755.1 Chromis chromis
AATATTTTTTCATAATTTTCATTAGTAATAAATTCAATAACTTCACTCTTAGACTTCACTCTTTGCAATTTGCAGACGGTCCCTGTCCACTTGCCGCACAGCCGGCTACACATAGACACCAATGTTATTTCTGCACGAAGCAGAGGTTGTGTTTTTGCCGGCGTTTGTCTGTTGTTAGCAAGATAACTTGAAAAGTCATGAACGGATTTTGATGAAATTTTCAGGAAATGTTGACAATGGGACAAGGAACATGTGATTAAAAAGCTCAAAAACGTATATTCGTCATTAATTGGACCTGAATATCCATTGCTGCAGCTCAATTATTAGCTTTTAGCCCCTTTTTCGCTTTTAATTGGACCCGAATATCCGGAGCACAGAAATTGCTATTCGGACCAGCCCTAATGGGTGGACAATCTGCTTGGCGGAGGTCTGCACTCTCCGAGTGCTTTTCTAGTTAGGTCTTAATTGCTGCTGTCTGTCGCCAAACCTACTACCAAAAACCTTCATGCACATGCTTAGAGTGCATTGAGGATCCTCAACATACAGCAGCAAAGCAAAAGCCTGATGTAGGGAGCCCTGTTCTGCGTCCGTTATACTTTGAGTTCAGCTCATTGGTAGAAACGTGACATGTCTGATTGTTTTTAATTAACCTTTCCGAGCCATTAGAATGGCATTATAATTTTACCATTACTGGTCCAAACATATATTTGCAAACACATCTGTTTTTTGGACAGTCCTAAAGCCGATAAGTTTGTTTATGTATGTTATGATAATATCTCGCAGCTTATTTTCCAAAACTGTAGAAGTTTTTAAATGCATATTACAGATGCTCAGCTACATTTCAGATTGGTCCTTTACCAGCCAATGCGTGTGCAGGATCCAAGGTACCGGCGGGAGGGATGCATGTTTTAAACATGGCTTAAACGGGGCTGAACTTGGCCATGAAGCTCCTCTGAATACCTAACCAGGAAGAGCAGTCTTCCTTCCCCTTGATGGCCATTTATCAGGGAGATTCTCTGTGGCGATACAGGCGGGACGGCCAAAGTTGAACGCACCGCTGAAGTCATCCCTAATTCATGAGCATCCCGTATCTGTCCCCCCTCCGCCTCCCCCATCCATCGTGAAACCCCAGGGTCACGAGCAGGGGTCGCCAGCCAGAGCCTTCCCATCCTCTCGCCGGGGAAATTGAAATTCGGCGGCTGACGTGCCGGTGGAACGGTGAAGGATAGGGGGCGTAATCTCTGATGACACTGGCTCACAGAGTGCTAATAAATCTAAGAATTCTCCAGTCACTTCTCATCAGGGCGGCAGTGGCAGACATTTCTCAGAGTAGCTGGGACTTCAAAGCTGCCCTCCAATCTGCCCGTATAAAAAACAGGAGAGATGACAGTTGTAGTTGACAGGAGTAGCCTTTCTGGTCAGTGTAAATGGCTTCAGACTGCATTCAACTTTAATGGTCTTGTCTTACATCCAGGTTGTGTCTTATTATCTGAGCAATTCTGCAGATGTCGTTGCTCTAGTGTGTAATTTTTAATTCTAATTTTTTGCTTCAGTTGCATTTTCATTCAGAATATATCATATAAGTCACTGGTGCTGTGCCTTAAGGCTTTTTTTTTAAGTCACAATTTTGACTTTCTTATTGAATTTTCCACACCATTGAATGTCTTTCACAAAAGGTCATCTAAATATTTGATAAAAATACAATTTTCTCTAAATACAGTTTGTGCAGCAAAAGTGACTCACTGTCATCCATTGACTCTCAAAAATAATTAAAATATAGACAAGTAGTTGGATAAAAGGCTGCAGATGACAGACTGCACACCTCAGCAGGACGACTAACTTAGTAGTGTTAAGTTGGATTGCATTTTCTCACTGCCTGATGGAAAAAGACCCATTTTTGCGCCAGTTTTGTTGAAGCAGTGTGGTTTTCTCTGACTGCTGATTTTCCAGTTGCTCTTTTGTTCTATTTCTGGTAAAATAACTGATATGTTGAGCGTTTATTGCCCCCCGAAAGTCTGAGATGTCTATAATTAAACCACACTAGACATTAATACGGTAACAACAAATCCACAAGAACTGAGATTTTTTATTTATTTTTAAAGATTTATTTTTGGCCTTTTATGCCTTTTATTGGAGAGGACAGTGGATAGAGTCGGAAACGGGAGAGAGTGGGGAAGGACATGCAGTAAACGCCCGGGGTCGGACTCGGAACAGCCGCTACGCCTCTGCACTTGGGTCACACAACATAACCATTAGGCTATCGGGGTGCCCAAGAACTGAGATTTTAAGAATTTTAAGAGATTCACCTTCTTGTCTCAGTCATTTTGTGCAATTCCTCCCTACATTATATCCTTTCTAACTGTAAATTTGGCAAATTGTTACCATAAACAACATCAGAATAGTGTATCTTTGTGATTTCGATCATACACGTGGTTTTAATGCATGCCTTTGTGTCGTCTGACCCTGCTTAAATGCACTCAGACTAATGAACTATACAGGCTGGGAATTAGCAAAGCCCCACAACAGAAAGTGGCCAAACTGGGTCAAAGCAATGGCAGGGATGCACATGAGGGAATTCTGTAACTAAGAATAGATTAGCAACCAGCATTTCTCTGGAACAGAGAAGCTGCATGCTTCATGTGGTTTGTAGGAATAAAGGGTTGATTAAATGTAAAAGGAAAAAAGATGAAGGAGAAAGATAACTGAATTGAAGGACCAGAACTAAAAACTGAGCACCTTTTCACAGAGCTACACTCCAGCAGGTTTTGGTAGAAAGTAGTGTCTGTTGTCACCGAACAGTGTAATTAATCTAAGAAAAAGAAAAAAGAAAAAGGAAGACAAGCCCAACATTCATCTATCACCATGTTCACCGGCCTGGAAAGTAGTCTATATTGAGTGGAAGGCATTCAATGAAAAATCTGTAGGACTTTGAAAACGTATTAATTTCAGAGGGAGTGTAAATGAATGCATCAGTAGTGGTCAGAAACTCCAAAGAGTAATAAATGGTAATAATATCCTGTTTTATTTATTATTGTTTTATATATTTTCAGTTAAAGCAATTAAATCTGTGTGTTTTCTGGCACTGTCATATTTAAATACATCTAAACATAGTTTGCTTATGTTAAATTCTTTATGTCGTGTTAAAAGAATACAGTGATTGATGATTATTTCAAGTCTGGTGTGTTCAATACAGAGTCTTGCATAAAGACTGACAGAAAGGGGGAAATTGTTGTCTGCACCTATTAAAGGAGTCTTCCAACACATTTCCAACAAAGATCTTGAACTCAGTGACAGAATTAATATTAGATTACCTCATGAATTACTGAACTGACTGATCTGTTCATCAAACTCTCAGTCACAGTTTTTCTGTTAATTAGATTTTAAATTCACCAACTGTTTGTACAGATTTTGCTTTCTCTCATTGCAGTAGATGTTAAATATTATCATATAATTATGGATTGATGTCTATGTAACACACATTTTAATAGGCCAGTCAGTTATTTATTTGTATTTACAGTGTCTTCTTAACCAACTTGTCTTCTTATGCCACTTATAAACAACAGATGTCTGAAATAATGATTAACAAGGCTGGGGGATTTAAAGCAATACTATAGCTGTGCGTCCGCAGTGTATATTTAAATGCATGTTATAGTATTGCATTAGGAAAAAGTTAACGGAATTTGAAGAAGAAAAAAAGTTGCCAAAAAAAAAGAAATTGCGCTCATTTTAGCTTGTTTTTGACTTTTTGAAAAAGAGATAATGAACATAGAGGGAAACACCTTTTGCAATGTTCTGACATAATAAACATTTAATTCGCATTACTTTCTTTTGGTTGTCTCTGGACAGCTTGAAACATGACCAATACCAGCTGACATGAAAGAATACTTCCATCTTTTCCAATTTATAAACAATTCTCTCTTAGATGGCCGAAGTTTGATTTGTTTCTTCTTCTTGTGAATTTGCAACAGCGGCCTCTGTGGCCACAAGTGGTAATTACACAATTCTGTTGCATTAAATTGTGCTTTGAACAGTAAAGTATACTGGAAAACAGCCTATCAGTTACTCATGTACCAAACGAAATCATCATCACAATACAAAACAACAATTATACTGTTAAAGCAACAGGCAATGTAACACTACAAGTACTTCAACTGAATAAAACGACTTTGGTACCACCTTCTTAACATTATGATATTTCCCATTAAATTGATGCTCAAAGTTGGTTATAGAAAAATGGCTTTAGGTTTTTCATCTGTATCTCCTGTACTGGCTCAAAAATGCTGGAAACAATAACGCAAATAAGGAGGTGTGATTTTTGACTCACCCTTATGTGCTTCAAGGGCCTGTAACTCTGAAAGTATTCATAGTGTGAAGGTAAACTTTTGCGTGGTTTCGATAAATGTACTAAAGTCACTGTGCAGACTAAATCAGCTGATTTTGAGAGGACACTGATTTAATGGAATGACCCAGCCTTTTATATCATGAAGCTCTTGTCAGGGACTAAAAGCAAGTAATGCTTTTGTCTTGTCTGGTCCTCTTGATTGCTCACGTTCTCTTTTTGTCGTCTTAGCTTCCTCTGTCAGCCTCCTCTTTGTCCTCTTGAGAATCGTCTTTTTTTTCTAATTCATAGCGAGGGGCAACCAGCTTTAAGTTGATTTTCACCCCCCACTCACCCAAGTTACATAGTGCGAAAACAGGCGTTTGGGGCAGGAGAGTGGAAATGAAAGTGCTGCTGTCCCTATTGGGCGGCTGTGGCTCAGGTGGTAGAGCGGGTTGTCCACTGATCGAAAGGTTGATGGTTCGATCCCCAGTCCCCCCCACATGCCGAAGTGTCCTTGGGCAAGACAATGGCAGGCAGGCACCTTGCATGGCAGCTCTGTCACCATTGGTGTGTGAATGAGAAACACATTGTAAAGTGCTTTGAGTACCACTAAGGTAGAAAGGCGCTATATAAGTGCAGACCATTTACCATTTATTACAAGTCACTGCAACATCAGTAGGATTTTGAAGCTTATTTTAAGTTAAAATAGTCAAATAATGATGCTTTTAATTAATTATACCATCAAGTTTCAGCTTTATACTAATAATCTTGTATAGTTTATCATAAAGTATTAAGTTAATGAACTTACAATTAAGGCCAAAGAGAAATAAAAGATCGTATCAATGAAGTCTAGCTATCGGAGTTGTTGGGCCGAGCAGACGGACGGTGGTTACAGGCCTAATAATAGACGGAGATGGGTGATGAATGTGGTGCATCTGTGGTGGTGGAGGTGGTGGAGAAGGGGGCAAATGAGTGTCTGTCTACCGTGGCAGCGTTTGAGAGACTGCCTTCAGCAGCACCACTGTCATTTCATAACTCACAACATTGATCGGTCCTCTTTCTCAGCACGCCAAAACACAAACAGTCCGGAGCAGATAAGAGACCTGAGAGCTGATGGGGAGGAGGAGAGCCGAGTTACCCAGAGGCTAAGTAAAGATTGTCACTCCGAGATCAATCACTGATGATGGGCCCACTGGCTTGATAGTGTTTAATGGCACGGACATACAAATACGCACTTTAGAGTACACTGTCAGAGGAGAGTTGGATGGAAGAAAGTTTTTTTTTCCACAATACTAGTGTCGTACTAGATACTAAAGTATTAAAATGAGAAAAATGACTAAGGACAAACAAGGCAATGGCTTTGTTCTTTGATCTGCATTAATGTGGAAAAAATCTACCCTGAATGCCACATGGATGCAATCAGCAAACACTTTTACTCTATAACTACTTAAAATTTAATTTAGTTTAATAATGTAAACATGAAATGTTTCAGCAGTGCACTCTATGTAAGTCTTAATCTGCTTCATGCGAGTTGACTTGTGTTGTCTCATTGGCAAATATAATTTCGAGCTTACAGCTCTCAAGTAAAGCTGCAGTTTTTATCTCATTCATTACCTAAACTGGCACATTCCACAGTCCAGGTTGCATTCTGGGTGCACTACCTCAATTAACTGTCCAAAAATAACAGAACACTCCATGTCTTGTGTTGCGCTCAAGTGTCCCATGTTAATGCCTGCAATTCAGACTATCACAAGTTAGTCATACAGGGACGTAAGGAAATCCAATGTCTAAGCAGGGAAAAATGGGTAGATCCACTGTGCTGTCGTGTGTTGTGGAAATTTGCTTTATCATCAAACTCAGAAAACACTTTGCTGGATCGTTTGGCACATTTTAATATCGTATACGATATGGAGAATACAGCGTTCGTCGAGATTCTCAAAGGAAAAGTACAACTGCACCAGCTTTAATAGTGAATCAGACAGTCAGAAATTCATTTTCATTGGATGGTAATAGTAAACATAGATGTAAATGTAACTCCATTGTTAGTTCTATACCGTATAAGAACAAGAGTCCTTCTTCCCAAAACCTTTTTAGGAGTGTAAAAATATCTTGTATTGTTGGCCTCAGACCTTTTGACCCTTAGGCACTTCTTCAATACCTGTGCTACCAGAAGGCTACTCTACTAACAGAAATTGTTCCACAGCAAGGACACATGTACATAAAATGGACACAAAAATAATACATGTAATCTAAAAGATCATTATTGATTTTACTTTGACACGTTTTAACGAGAAGTTGGTTGCTGGTCATTGCAGGTCGTCTCAAGTGCCCTATAAAACATCTAAATGTGACACTTTGATGTAATCACTTCTATTGCTGTTGTACATATTCAGATAGGGATCCATGCTGGGATCCTGGCCAATCACGACAGTTTTTATCGGCAGCGTAACTTAATTCTTTGTTTACATATGTTGTCACACAGCAGACTGCAACAAGCTGCTAAAATGGCTAACCAGAGGTCATTAAGCCTCAGAGAAGACTCTGTCATGGTGCTTCCTTTCTAGCCAAACTCCCACACTTCACTTTGTCTGGGTGCTTTAGTATTAAACAGTAAAAGGCTCCATCTGGTAAAACAACCAGGTACTACAGCAAATCTACAATACTTGAAGTGTGTATTATCTATGAAAATCGTCTTAGTTAGCAGCAAATACTAAATAATAAATTACTTGAAACTATTCAGGAGCAAAAAAACTAAATTGGAACATCACTGTATTCAGCTTTAATAGTTCTAAATATAATTAACTAATTAGTATTAAGTAGTCTAGCTACGAACGACATGATCCCTGCTATAATGTGCTGGTAATATATAGCATTTAATGTATACATGTACATATCCAGCTATAGCAATGCTTATTAATGAAGTAATTGTAGTTATAAATTACAGGACCTCGCTACCACGTGCTTTAATGTATATCAGTTCCCAATATTTGTGTTCTTGATTACAAAAATCAGTATTTGTATCGTCCTGAATTAACCATATAGGTCAATCCCTAATCTGAAGTATTTATTCAGGATGTGAAAGAACTGACAATGCAGTGTTGACTTTCCTTTAAACATATATGTAGTCTTGGGTGCTGAACCTGTATGATATATTCTGTTTTTGATCACCGTTTGTGTACTGAGGTGAAGGCCAGTGTCCCTGAACAGTGAGCTTATTTTAGTGTGTTAGCTCACCTTGGAGATCTTCTCTAAGAATGTAAAACTGATCCTGCGTGTTCAGCCTGTTTCATTAAAATATGAAAAGAACCCTGAACAAGGAAAGTGTCAGAGACCCAGTTAAACTTCTCTGCTGATATTTTACCTTGAAGTAAACGTAGTTTGACTACAAAACAGTATTACTGGCCCATATACACACAAAACACACACAGAGTCCAATTCACTGTGTGTGGTAGAGGTGTGGAGTCAAATTAATGGCAGCCCTTCCTCTTTAGCCTCATTATCAGTGCTGGGAGCCTCACCTGCCCAGGAAAAGGGTGGTAGTCATCAGTCATCCTGTCCTTCAGTCTGACTGACTGTCAGTCACCAGCACACACACACACACATATATACACATTCACAACAAAAACACAAACACACATATATGCACACAGGCAGAGACTCGGATGCAGCAAAATAGATGCGCACACAAACACACACACAGAGGCAGTGCCACAGGTGTGTCCATGCTCTAATGAGGATTTATTGGCTGCACTTACTTCTCCAAGACCTTCAAATACTTCAGGAAGTGGTTTTCGGCCAGCTGCCTGTACGACAAAACTTCTGATGCATGTAACCCATCCCAATCCTTGTTACTTGGCAGGTTTTGATATGCTGTGGTGATTTCTAGGCCAAGTCATTTTATATGTGCTTTATAAGGATTATAATTACTGTTTTTGACTGATTTTCTTCTCAAAAATACTAGTTATTGCTTCCTGAAACAAAAATATATTGATTACTTTTGTAAATGATGTCCTCATGCAGTAATCCCAGTTTTAACCATGTTCTGGTTTAAATGAAACATGGTTGTAAAGTTCCACACTGCAAATGAGATGCTCGTACATAGGGTGATAATCCATTTTTACTGTGTTCTGTGGTTGTTATACCACAAAATATGTGTCGACACGAGCGAAGGTCACCAAATGTTCTGCTGTATGCTGTGCAAGAATCTTCATGCACTCCCAGCATCTGAGGAACTGAAGACCCAGTGGATTACCTTTATTTTTGATTGCAATACCCACAACAGTAGCAAAATATTTAGTGTTAGCACATTTTGCAGCTAATGTTACTATTAGCTTTGATTGGGTTTAAAACGATGTCTGTGCTGTGAATTCAGTGATATTTTCATGTAAAAGGATCGCTTAGAGAGAAAGTTAGAAGCAATAAAGTCCTGGTCACGGCTGCTGTGTGGTCAACTGTCAATCACATAGACAGAGGCTGTGTCTGAAATCACTCCCTATGCCCTATGTAGTGCACTGATAGGGGTTCGCCATTTTGTAGTGCTGTCCGAATGTTAAGTCACAAATGTTACACCCTATATATTGCACTCAAAATATCCCACAATGCACAGTGAAAAGTAGTCTTCAGCTGATGGTCACTAACCAAGCAACATGTACCATCATGCATTGCGCGAAGTGGAATGCGAAGGAGACGAACGAGAGCGCGAAAACTTGTCATTAAAATGTAAGTAGAATCCCGTTTAGGTTGTGTTGATGAATTTGATTTGACCCGTTTCTTAGCCATGTAATAAACTTTGAATCTGATGTGTTTGCACTACGCTGCTACAGCACATATCCCGGCTAGCGTGTGACATAATTAATAGCTCCAGTAGTGTTCGAAATGTTACTTTGAAGAGGTGCTCCCTACATAGTTCACTATATAGGGGTCCCTAGATAGGGAGTAGGGAGTGAGTGGATGATTTCGGACACAGCCAGAGACAGTCTTCTTCCTGAAGGGGGCGTGGACAGCAGCAGCTCAGTTACATTTAAAGCCGCAGACACTGAAAACAGCCCGTTTAGAACAGGACTAAAACCAGGGGTTATAAAGTCATGGTAAAATGAACCATTTTTGCAGTGTTTTGAGCTGAAAATCAGAGTAATCAGATGAGTTTATATAAGATTTTTACATCCTGGTTCCAGGTTGTATGAAGCATTAAGTGATTTTTATTTAAAAAATGCTTTAACTAATTGTCTCCTACATATTATACTGTAATAGATCAAAACCTGTTTCCTCCTGCTGGACACAGATTTGCAAAGTATTTCTATTCGTTCATCCACATAGGTTTGTGTTTTTATAAATTATTCAGTCTACAACAAGTCATATAGATGTGCCTGTGTTGCATATTATTACACTTATATGTGACTCTAGTTTTCTGCCTTTGCACCTAGTGAGGCATAAGCATACGGCCGTATAGGCAGTCATTTGCTACGAGCAGGTTGGTCTATAAAAACCCACACTGCAGTTCAATACAATCATATATCCTGCATGTATCCAAAATGTAATGGTGCATTTCTCTCATCTGGTCCAAACATTCAGAGGAAAAGAGTTGACTGCTCTCTGGTTTGCTTACGTACGCTGCAACATGCAGAACATGAACGTGACGAGCTGATGTATCCCCCGAAACAGACATCCTCATAAACCCGTAGCCATCATCCTGTATCGCTCGGTTGACATTGTTTTTGTGGAGAGGAATGGCCTCTTTGTTCCCTTAAAAAGATGAATTTAACAACGGCCCGTGAATGCTTGGACAAGTACACCGCCAAATACAAGTTTATTAGGATTTTTATAGTGTGTGAGTGAATTCACAGCTATAACTCTTTATTTTACAAAGGCAAAGGTCCACAAAGGCAAACATTCATTTGTTTTTATGCTGCTGCCTGGGAATTTGACCTTAAAACCAAGTGAGATTTCATAGGTGCCTTTCCCAAAATCCAAATTCATGTTTTGGGATATGATGATGTCCCTGTATTAAATATCAGATTACCTCATCATGACATCTACTCTCATTATATATTAAATTTAAACTCTCTTCCACCACCTACCAACAAATGTATTTATTTTGAATCTTGCACCGCATCGTAAAAACATAGAAATCTTTGGTCTTAAAATCATGCGCAGACTTATCTAAAATGTTTTACTGGCTGTGGAGAATCTCTGACCCTCTTCTTAAAACCTTATAATTGATTTCAGCTTCTAATAACCTTGTAGCTAAACTGCAAATTACTTTGTTACACCATCTTTCCTCTCGGTCTCTCATTTGCATGTGTTCAAATGGAAATAATGCTGATACTGGAACCTGTACAATGTACACTCGCCATGCATTAACACAGTAAAATCTATTATAGGGATGTGTGTGATATGTTTATGCTAATTTGGCACCATCTGACCATAGACTAGTATAGAAGAGGCTTGTTGACGTAGAGGTTCTGCCTCCGGTGTTCACTGAAGCGAGGACCTATTCCCCCCACAAACACGCCCATCCAGAAGCACACACACTCATGCATGCACACCATCTCCTTTATTTTGCCTTGGCCCTCCTGGGACTGGAAGTGATGATGATCTGCAGTAATTGAGGAAGACGTGTGTTGAATGCAGAAGCAGAGAGGAGGTACTGGAGGGCGGAGGAAAGTGTAAACTGCTGATGCAGATTCTGTACCAAAATGCCTCTTGGTACCTATAATTGACAGCAAGTCAGACTCCCAGGGGTTGATAGACACGGAAATCTGTAGATTGTAGTGCACCAAGTCTTTTTTTTTTTCACTCCACTCTGCCTCTAGCAACTAAAGACAGGAAAGCATTGCAACAGTAATTACAAAAGTTTACTCTATGCAGAATAATCAGGCTTAAGAGATGATAAAAACTCAGGGAAACAGCTAAAATTCTTGTAAAAAAAAAAAAAGTAACACAGATATAAAAGTGCATTTTCCTTTTTTCCTGTATGTGTGTGTGGGTGTATATGTAGATGTGTATGTGAGTGTTATCCCACTCAGGGGAATGTGTTTTATATGCTAATTTTGTTAATGTGTATAAGCTGCTCCAGCCCATTCTCATTAGGTTTTCATTAGTCCGCTTTTATGGAAATGCACAGTGACTATACCGCCGAGCATCACACCATCCAGCCTGACAGTAAAGGGAGCTGTTTCCTCTGCTTGTCTCTGTCACTGAGCCCTTTTAGACAGACGGATCGATCCGTGGAAATGTTATCAAAAAGGTTTGCAAATCAGCGTGGTGTTGAGATTTGATCTTGTTTTTCTTAGCACAAGTGAGCAAAGATAAAGTGAAGTAGAAACAAAAGAAAATAAGGCAGATAAAGTCTTCTCTCTAGGTGACAGTTTTCAACAACTTGTGCATTTTTTCAACTAAGTGGATCACTGTACTCTGATTCACTGGCACTGATCAAACAACATTTCACCGACAGCGGATACATCTAGATACGATAGAGGTAGTCTCTTTGTGCAGCGATACAGCGCTCCTAGTGCTTCTGCAGTGCTTGTAAGGCTCACTGGAAGTCCCGCTCTGCGATGAACACTGAATCTCCTGTGTCAAAACAGCGACCCTTTGACTTGAGTTTCATTTTTTGGAAGAGTAAGAAGTCACAGGGACCCATTCTAGTGAGTAGGGCAGGTGGAGGGTGATGGTTTTACTTTTTGTGGTCAAAAAACATGTGTTTTACCACCACAATGTAATAATAATCTAATAATAATAATCTAACCTTTATTGATCCCCTTGGGTTCCTTCCTTCTCTGCATTGACCCATCCTATTCAAAGTTAACCTTAACTATACATACTAGGAGCAGTGGGCTGCCGCGGTGCAGCACCCGGGGAGCAGTCAGGGGTTAAGGGCCTTGCTCAGGGGCCCTACAATGGCTGCAGTGGGAGTTCGATCCTCTGACCTTCTGACCTGTTGCGCCACCACGTCCGCTGCATTGGAGCACTGACATGCAACTGAGATACAAAATTTAGGATGTTGTGGTTTAATGACCAGTTGTTTCAATAGTTACCTATTGCATCGAAACCATTTACCAACCAACAAACAGCTGGGCCCAGTGACTGAACGCAGCATGTCAGACGTTTTACTGACACTGCTGCCTTTGTACGGCTTTCTAATACTTCTAACGAACTTAACAAAGGCTAGCTATTTATCTACTCTTTGTGAATTTATCTGATTCTTCTAACTTTCTTATACCGCTTTCAAGAAGATAGCTTCTTTGCAAAATTCCCAAAATGTCAGTATTTCTTTACAGCTCGTTGCAACATTGATTAGTATTTATATAAGTCATGATGTAGCAGGGTCAAATGTTTACTCAGCCATTTTCAGGATATGTAAAATTGCTAGTTTCATCTATCAATTAAAGTAATGGCATTCTGTTATTCAGATATAGGCCACTTGTACAGTAATATTTTTTACTGTTTCATTCAGGCATACCCATGATAGTGACAGACAGAGCCGCGATATTTGCCATATGCGTGAAATTAGAGAGTATGTCAAGCTTCAAGGAGCAACTAATGAATAAAAGACTAAACTTAACATGTAGCCGACCTTTGCAAATGGATTAATGGAAAGAGTGCATGTCTGAAAGGGACTTCAGATTATGTTTTTAATCCTGAATTTATTGTAGGCCTGCAAACCCACACAACTTTAACAAACTGGTCTTTTGCCAGAAGATTGTCTTTCCTCCAAGAAACATAGACACTAAAACTACACAATGTATTATCGTGGCATGTTGTCCACCACTGTGTTGTTGTCACTCATGCAGGAAATTAGTGCGGTGATGGATCCTCTCTCCCTGTTCTCATTCTCTTTCAACATATAAAACATCACACAGGCTGAATCAGTCAACACCGATCAGCCACAACATTATGACCACTGACAGGTGAAGTGAATAACATTGATTATATTGGTACTATGTGGTGTTCTGCTGGAAAACCTTGGATTTTAACATCCATGTTGTTGAGACTTAGACACCCAAATAAACATTGTCCCAGAACAAGCACACTCCCTCATGCAAATGGAAATCCCAAATGTCACTGGCCTACCCCCACAGGAAAATGCACCCCACCACATGGCAACAACATCAACCAATCAGGAACATGTTGAGGAACATGACAATGGCCCAAGATGTTGATTTGACCTCCAAACTTCCTAGACCCCATTCTGATCAAGCATCAACAGGATGCAGTGGAACAAGTTGGATTGACAGAGGCCCCACTGTACAAGCCAGAGTACCCAAAGGATCCACTGCCAACTTCCTGGTGCCAGACCCCATAGGACACCCTGAGAGGTCCTCTTGTCCATGCCCAATGGTTCAGAGCATTTTTGACCACATAAGGGGGACCAACACAATATT